>JASDQU010258464.1:18277-36221 GCA_032191745.1 Picea mariana | reverse complement strand
AAATCTGTCTCTGTGTGTACTTTATGTGTGACTGATGGTCTTTACTTTTACTGTCCATATGTTGTATATTGTTGATGATCACTCAAAGGAAGATTAATAATATTTAAAAGGTATAAATTGTTTAAGCTCATAAACAACTGATTCACCCCCCCCCCTCTCAATTGTTTTAGTATTTCCAAACCTAAAAATTTCTTCTCTAATGTTCTGATACTAAATCGTGATGTCCTTCAGTCGCCCAAGCCAGGGACAATGCCACTACTTCAAAACCAAACTACTCTGAAAACTATATTGTAACATACCCATCCACCCAAGTTGAGCAATGCCACTTGAAAACTTTCATGCTCTGATATACATATATATCTAATGCAATTTAAATAGACATAAACATTCTTCTCATACACATATTCATGTGGAAGCGAAAATAAACACATACATGCAATATATACAGGCAATTATGATAACATTATAACACATGTACAATATACATAGCATACAATTAACACATAATTGGTACTTATTTTTTTATGAGAAGACCATCGAATGCTTGCAGACCTTCCATGAACGTCCCAGCCTTAGACCATGTTGCTCATCACTCTCAACAATGGGTCACCCCCGAGCTGGGACTAAACTCCACCTAGGGTAAGGAAATCCTAGGCTAGGCTGAGACTACGGAAAGTTTCACAATGCAATAGGAAGGATTCCCTCCAAGGAGCCTACTTATGCCCACTACTCACAGATTCCCATTCCCCACATGCCTGTCCCACCCCGGGAATATACTCCTTCATTGGTTCACAGTCCATCGGTTGCTCCACTTCCCTTCTAGGGCTTCAATAATAGGTCGGATCAAGAATTCTCAGAGCTTTGTAGTTGTTGTTGGACTCCCTCTAAGAGAAATCACTTCCCCAACAACCTCTCTCACCTGGAGACAGTTGCTCATAGGCTTGACAACCTACTTCTTCAACCCATGGGCCTGAAAACCCGCCTCTTCAAACCATCTCTTCAGTCCACCAAGTAACCACAGTAGCAAAATAGGGCGAGGCAAGGGACGGATCATCAAAATATAGAGGTTCATGATGGAAAAGGGTTCAACAATGATAGAATTGGTTGACTGTGTCCTTCTCAGTGCATGAGTGAATGGGTGCAAAGGATGGTGAGTTGGTCAGAATGGTGAGAGCGAACTCATGAGGAGAGACGAAAAGAATGGCTAGCGAACCCCCACAATGATGGAATTTTCCACATAAATTTTCATGCATCTTGGGTGACACTTGGATCTCTAGGAGCTCATTCCTCTCCCCAAAGGAACTTAGGACAATAGGGTTTATTCCTAAACTTTAATAATTTAGGAAATACATTATAGTATTATCTTAGTTAAACCCCCAAGCTTAGCCCCTACTTCCTAGCCTCTCAACCCCCTTCCCTTTCCCTTCCAAGTGGAGCTTAGTCCCCCATAACTCTTTATTCATGGTTGGTCTACACGCAGAGATGTATTTTTATTAACAATCTGCATAATTACATATACAAAAATCAGGCTCACTAGCCTTAACATCCAGGCTCTCCGATATAATAAACACACAATCCTTCCAGTTTATAAACACTTGGCTCACCAGCCTATAAACATCATTAATTGTCATTAAAATTCAACATGGGCTCAGCCTTTGGGTATTACAATCCCCTCCCCTTATTTTTGCACTGTCCTCAGTGCAACTCATTTACATAACAACAACAAGATTTTCAAAATATTCAAAACGATGTGTGTATTCTTCCTGCATAGCATATTCATGCTCCCAAGTTGTGTCCTCGGGACCATACCAGGTCCACTGGACCTTTACAATCCCTATGGATCGATTCTGGAGCTTTTTTATTTTCTGTTCCAGAATGCATACCAGATGCACTTGAAAAGCACTTTCTTACTCCACCTAAATCACATTCCAATCAACAACATGATTAACATCAGGTATATATTTCTTAAGCAATGACACATGGAATACATTATATATAGACATAGATGCAGGTAATGAAAACATGTAAGCTACTGGACCAATCCTCTCTAGGATTTCAAATAGCCCACAATATCTGGCTACCAACTTGGAACAGTTTCCCAACTTCAGGGAACTCCTGTTGGCCTTCACTTTCAAGAAAACATGATCACCCACTTTAAATTCCTTGTGAGTTTTGTTCTTGTCAGCATAGCTTTTGTCTTTCTTGGGCAACCTTAAAATTATGTTTAATCTTCAACATTTTCTCTTCCATTTCTCTGAGCAACTATGGCCCAACCACTACTCTGTCAGTTGGGTTCTCCCAGCTTACTGGTGTGTTGCACTTTCTACCATAAAGTGACTCAAATGGGCTCATCTTCAGTGATGCTTGGTACCCATTGTTGTAGGAAAATTCTACCAAGTATAGATAATCTTCCCATTTAGATGGTTTTTCCATCACATACATCCTTAGCATATCCTCTATCACTTGGTTCACCCTTTCTATTTTCCCATCAAACTCGGGATGATAGGTTGTGTTGAAGTTCAAATTTGTTCCGAACCCTTTGAATAACCCCTTCCAGAACTTTGAGGTAAAATTTGGGTCTCTGTCAAAYACAATTGTCTTGYGTATGCCATGCAAGCATGCTACTTCCCTCATATAGACATCAACAACATTGGTTGCCTTATGAGTAACCTTCATAGGAATGAAATGGGAAACTTTAGTAATATTGTCCACCACCACCATGATAGCATCATTATGCTTGCTTGTTCTGGGAAATTGGGTGATGAAATCCATTKTCACCACTTTCCACTTCCACTCAKAAATGGGCAATGGTTGCAGCAACCCACCTGGGTGTCTATTCTCATCCTTGACCCTCTGACACTCCAAGCATTTAGCAATTKACTYAGCAATATCCTTCTTCATGCCTGGCCAATAATATTGGCTCTTGACTRTTGAAACTATTTTTTGATATCCTGGGTGTCCTGCATAAGATGCATTATACATCTCTTTTAAAATTGTACTCCTCAATTCGGGATAATTGGGTACATAAATTATGTTCATGTACAGGAGAATTCCATCAATTCCCAATTCGTAATCTTCAACTTTCTGCTGCATTTTACCTTGTTGTAATTTTGTTACCAACTCCATGTACTCCAAATCAGCTTTTGCGGCCTCATAAACTTTGCCTTTAAGGCCAGTCTTATACATGCTAATGGATTTAGCATGCAGTTCATGCACTCTTCTGCTGAGTGCATCAACCACTTTGTTCTCCTTTCCTTTGATGTGCTTAATATCAAAGTCATACTCACAGAGGAATTCCAACCATCTGCTTTGCCTAGCATTCAAAGTTGGTTGTTAAAACAAGTATTTCAGACCATTATGGTCTATCCTCATCTCAAAAATATTTCCCATGAGGTAGTGCCTCCACTTCTTCAAGGTATGCACTATGGCTGCCAACTCCAAATCATGAGTGGCGTAGAGCCTTTCATGCTCTTTCAATTTTCTTGACTTGAAACATATCACAAATTCGTTCTGACTAAGGACTCCACCAAGTCCTTCTTTGCACGCATATGTGCAAACCACAAAATCTTCATTCGGATCAGCAACCCTCATAATTGGAGCATTGGTTAACATCTTCTTCAATTGTTGGAAGCTCTCTTCACATTATGTTTTCCATTGAAACTTCACCCCCTTCCTTCGCAAGGGAGTGATTGGGTGAGCAATTCTTGAAAACCCTGCAATGAATCTTCTGTAGTATCTAGCTAGACCCATGAAGGATCTAACTTTTGTCACATTCTTGCGTGTTTTCCACCCTTTAATGGCCTCAATATTTTTAGGGTCCACTGTTATCCCTTCTTCGGATATGATATGCCCCAAATAGTGGATTATGTTTTGATAGAATGAGCACTTGCTCAATTTGGCATACAGTTGATGCTCTCTTAACACTTGTAACACCATCCTCAAATGATGCTCATGTTCTTCTTCTGACTTGGAATACACAAGGATTTCATCCAAAAAGACAATGACAAACTTGTCTAAGTATTCCCGGAAAACACCATTCATCAAGCACATAAAAACAACTGGTGCATTTGATAACCCAAATGGCACCACTATGAATTCCTAATGACCATACCTTGTCCTGAAGGCGGTATTACTGATGTCTTCATCTATGATCCTTACTTAATGATATCTTGACCTGAGAACAATCTTTGAGAATATCTTTGCATCGTTTAATTGATCAAATAGATCATCGATTCTTGGAAAAGGATACTTGTTCTTTATAGTCACTTTGTCAATTGTTTGAAATCGATGGACAATATCAACATCCCATATTTCTTCTTCACAAACAAGACTGGGGCACTCCAAGGTGACACACTTGGGTGTATATACCCCTTCTTCAAAATATCTTCAAGCTACATTTGCAACTCCTTCAGATCTAGTGTACTCATTATGTAGGGAGTCTTTGATACTGGAGCCGCTCCATGCATCAAATTTATAGAGAAATAAATATCTCTCTTTTGGGGTAGTCATGGTATCTCCTTGAACACATCCTCAAAATCTTTCACGACTACATGATCCTCTATATTGGGCACCTTATCCTTAGGTGCTTCTTCCATATGGGCTGCAAATAATTGGTAGTTCTTCCTGTAACTCTTCTTCAACTACAATGTTGATATCTCTCGGACAATGACTGCCCTAAGAATCCCTTGGACTACTCTTGGGTTCCCTTCCTCATCCAGGAAAGTAAATGCCTTGTTATGACAGTCTAAGACATCATGGTTTTGGTCCAACCAATTCATACCAATTAGACAGTCATATGAGCCCAATGACAGGATGTTCAAATCTGCCTTGGTACTTATCCCATTCATGTCCATTGGACATGATTTAACCAGCTCAACAACTTTTCTCTTGGTTCTGATAGCTAGCTGTACCAGCCAAGATTTATCATGCTTGCTTCTTGGAAAAATAAATCCATCCACAACTTTAGGATCTATGTAACTACGAATAGCTCCTGAATCTATCAAAATAGTAAAGGCATGGTTATTGATCAAACCTTCAACTTCAATCATGTGTGATTGAAACTCGACTTTCTTTTTGTCCAGGGCTGCATAGATCCTAGGTATACTTCTGCCCATGTCCTCCATTGTTTCTGCTTGTTGTACATTGTGGACAACTCTCACTTTGTCATTTTTGTGAAGACAATATCTATACTTGTGGTCTCCCTTATAGCCCCAACATTGAATGGATGGTCTGCCTTGGCCTTTACCCACCTACCTCAGCCATTCTATGCTCTCTAAAATATGGATGTCCTTGAGGAATTTTTATGAAAAATGAAGGCATATTCCTCTTATGCCTTTGTTCCTTCTTAAACTTCTCCTTGTCCTCCCAAGCCTTCTGGAAAGTAGGCTTTCCTTTTTGTTGATCACATAAGCATTTTTCTCTCCTTAAATTTTCTTCCAAAGTCTTGGGATCACCATATTGGATCTTATCGTTGATGAAAGATGGCATCCCACTCAGATACCTCTGAATCTTCATTGCCTCATCCTTGATGAAAGAGACATACTTCAACAATTCCAAAAATCTCCTTTCATACTCCTCAAGAGTCATGTTTCCCAGCTTGAGTTCAAAGAACTCTTTCATATTTTTATCATAATACCTCTTAGTCAGGTATTTCTTCTCAAAATACCTCTTGAATTCCTTCCAAGTCACATTTTTCTCTCTGAGGTGTTGCACTTGCACAACTTGATCCCACCACATKGATGCCTTTCCTTTCAGCTGGTAGATATCAATTCTTCCCTTTGCATGATAAGAGTAGTTATGCAWTTGGAAGTACTTCCTCATGCCTAGCARCCAYGTGTCAGCATCCTCATCCTTCTTGTGCTCTCCATCAAAATTAGGAGGTTTGATCTTATTCATTTCTCCTTTCAACTCATCCACCCTAGACCTCCTATGCTTCATGACAAGTGATGGACTTGAGATAATGTGTGATCTCCTATGGGAATGCTTTTGGGAGTGATGGTGATGTTTKTTACCACTCCTTGATCTTCCTTTCTTCTCAAGGGTKTCGTGGCTTCCTTATTTGTTGGAKACACTCTCCTTATCTATCTTATTTTCAATTCTATCCAGGTTTTTCGTTAACTTCATTTTTAAGTCTTCCTATTGTTTCTTGGATTTCATAAGCCTTTCATTATCAGCCTTGTGGCTCTGGACATCTGTCTGCAATTTTCTGATGGTCTCAGCCATATTTATGTCTTCCTCCTTTCCTCCTCCATGTCCATTGGAGTTGGTTCCTTCCAAACCTAACTGAACATTCAACCCTTTGATTTCATATTCTTGGTTGTAGACTATCTGTGTATCCTCCATCACTCTGCCTCTGTGATGAATCTGATCCGAAAGCTATTAATTCTGCAAAAATGTGCAACCAACAAAACTAAGTCAAGCTAATTGTTCTTAACAATTTCATGAAAACATGAACCATTCTAATTCATTAATATATATCAGACTTATTTTATGCTGATTTCCTAAGAAATTGATTATTTAGATCGAATTTCTAGGTGAATAGTTATCTTCCACTATTCAATACCTTTCCAATAGCTACTTCCATGCTAATTCTGAGTTTTGAGTAGGAAGTTATGGATATTTGAACAATTTGTCCTTTTTCTATTCTTAAAACAATATTTCGGGCATTGTCCCCTTTCTTTCAACCCCCAAATTCATGTGACCAAGGGATGTGACCCATCGATAACAACTAGGTTCTTAACCTGTGCTTCATGCGTTCGAGCTTCGACGGTTTCCAAAGTACATCACAATAAATATCTTGGACTGCTGAACTGGCGAACTCGCGAAGGAATATGGATCTATGGTCCATCTTCTCTACTTAGATCTATAGTGGATAGGAGCTCCAGGACTACGAGATTTAGTGGTTTCCAAATCACATCTCTACAAGTCTCATGGAGTTTCGAACTATCGGAGATCCTCTCCTTCTTTCACATGTCATATCCCAATCAACGGTCGAGATTAACTCTACCCTCCAGGAGTTCTTGACTCACAACATTCTGTAACTCAAATTTTACAGAGTACTTCTTCTCCGAAACTTGGGATCTAGCGCCATGCATCCTTTCTGATCAACAGTCGAGATGGACTACGACCTTCAAGCCTCCGGGAGTCCTCAACCTCAACTAATTACGCCTTGAATCCTCTAGACCATGGGATCTACTGTCACATGTCCCCTCCTGATGAACGGTGAGGATTTACTCCACTCTTCAGAGTTTCAGGGGTTTCTCCTTCCTATCACTTCATTTATTTTGAACATCGAAGTGGCGAACCCCTAGGGTCCACTTAGTACTACACACCCTGTTACTACGTGGCATATTCCAAGAAGCGAACACGTGGCCAAATCTTTGGGGTGACACGTGTCAAGTTCTAACTACACAATCAACCTTTCAAAAGTTCAAAACACACTGACATGTGGCATGCATCTTGTGTTTCCACGTCACCCTAGGTGATGTCACCAAGCCACGTCACTTTGAAACTTTGGGATTTCGAAGGTTCGGAAGTTCTTCCAACAACTTTTTCCCGAATGTCAAACTCTGAACTTCTTAACCTCTCGGGGCCCACATAGTATAGTTTTTACCAATCAAAGTGGTGGCACGTGGCCCCACTATTGAGTGACATGTGTCAGGTCCCAATTGGTACTTAGGGCTTGTCAAAAGTAAAAGTCTGAGTGACACGTGGCAGACCTAGGTAGGTCCATGTCACCCTAGGTGATGTCATTATGCCACGTCATACGATTTCTTATCTTCGACACTTTATCAAAACGGTCGAACTACCGAACGAGTCCACATCACCTGGTGATGCCATCATGTCACATCACTTCGGAAACCCGAGACTTCGATGATTTTGGTTTCTCATTGGCACTTTCATAAAAATTTCAAATCATTGTACAGTCGAATTGTCGAACAATTCCACGTCACCCTCGGTGACATCATCATGTCATGTCACTTCAGCAAACTGGGACTTCGGTGATTTTTCTTATTGATACTTTTTGTAAAACTATCGAACTGTCGATTATCAAATAGGTCCATGTCATACCCGATGTTTCGAGACTTTGGCATTTAGGTAGATCTATTCTCATCTGCTCACTTACAAAACTCTCAAACTATCAACTGTCGACGGCTGCTTCCCGTGGCTTTAGAACTTCAGCGATTTTTTTTCGCATCTAGACATTGTCAAAATTCGAACGGATTTCCCCAAACATCGAACTGCCGAAACACTCGAGAAATCCTACAGCTCTCCTCCTCCCAAATTATCTACGACTGAGAATCACTCTGGGACTTCAAAGGATTTTCCTGTTGACACACCACACAACCCTCGGATTGTTGAAACTCTAGATCCGACAGCTGTGAGGGATTTGTCTCCTTCCGAACAAATCCAATGGCCCAAATTTACACTTTGTGGCCCAATACCATTGTTGCAGTGGTTTATCAAACTGTTATACCTCCTAAGCTTTCAAATACCACTCATGAGCTCTCTCAGCGTCGCTCTGGCACCCTGTACATCAAGTCCCTAGAGAAATTTTACTTCAAATTCCACATTTGTGGCCCATCCAGGTTCAGTGTTGAAACCATGGGCTCTGATACCAAACTTTGACATACCAGGATCTCCAGGCTGGGTACACACCACCTAAAAGTTTCTTCTCTAATGTTGTGATACCAAATTATGACGTCCCTCGGCCGCCCAGGCCAGGGACAATGCCACTACTTCAAAACTAAACTGCTCTGAAAACCAGATTGTAACATACCTAGCCACCCATGTTGGGCAATGCCACTTGAACACTTTCATGCTCTGATATACATATATATCTAATGCAATTTTAACAGACATAAACATTCTGCTCATACACATATTCATGCGGAAGCGACACTAAACACATACATGAAATATATATAGGCAATTCTAATAACATTATAACACATGTACAATATATATAGCATACAATTAACACATAATTGATACTTATATTTTTATGAGAAGACCATCGAGTGCGTGCAAACCTTCCATGAACCTCCTAGCCTTAGACCACACTGCTCATCACTCTCAGTAGTGGGTCACCCCCGAGCTGGGACTAAACTCCACCCAGGGTAAGGAAATCCTGGGCTAGGATGAGACTACGGAAAGTTGCACAATGCAACAAGAAGGATTCCCTCCAAGGAGCCTACTTATGCCCACTACTCACAGACTCTCATTCACCACATGCCTGTCCCACCCCAGGAATATACACCTTCATTGTTCCATAGTTCATCGGTCGCTCCACTTCCCTTCCATGGCTTCAACAATAGGATGAATCAGGAATTCTCAGAGCTTTGTAGCTATTGCTGGACTCCCTCTAGGAGAAATCAATTCCCCAGCAACCTCTCTCACCTGGAGAGCATTTCTCACGGGCCTGAAAACCTGCTTCTTCAACCCACGGGCCTGAAAAACCCACCTATTCAAACAATCTCTACAGTCCACCAACTAACCATAGTAGAAAAATCGGGTGAGGCGAGGGACAACTCAACAAAATATAAAGGTTCGTAATGGAAAAGGGTTCAACAATGGCATAATTGGTTGATTGCATCCTGCTCAGTGCATGAGTGAATGGGTGTGAAGGATGGAGAGAATGGTCAAAATGGTGATAGCAAACCCGTGAGGAGAGATGGAAAGAATGGCTAGTAAACCCCCACAATGATGGAATTTCCCACATAAATTTTCATGTGTCCTGGGTGACACTTGGCTCTCCAGAAGCTTGTTCCTCTCCACTTGGAGTTCGTTCCTCTCCCTAAAGGAAATTAGGACAACATGGTTTATTCCCAAACTTTAATAATTTAGGAAATACATTATAATATTCACTTGGTTAAGCCCCCAAGCTTAGCTCCTACTTCCTAGCCTCTCAACCCCCTTCCCTTTCCCTTCCTAGTGGAGCTTAGTTCCCCATAACTCTTTCTTCGTGGTTGGTCTACACGCAATGATGTATTTTTATTAACGATCTACATAATTACATATACAAAAATCAAGCTCACTGGCCTTAGCATCCAGGCTCTCCGGCCTAATAAACACATAAGCCTTACAACTTATAAACACTTGGCTCACCAGCCTATAAACACATAAGCCTTACAACTTATAAACACTTGGCTCACCAGCCTATAAACATCATTAMAATTCAACATGGGCTTGGCGTTGGGGTATTACAAAGGTCACATGTTTAAATCTAGAGTGGGGAAGGGTATATACACCTATGTAGACTTTAGCAATCAAATCGTTGCATGGAGGGGTTCCCTTGATCCACAAACAAAGGGATATCATACACCAATTTGGTGTCTAGCTTGGTCATGACCTTACAATTAAATTATTATTATTRTAAAGTACAAATCCATAAGTCTAGTTGCATCAAGTAAGTAAGAATATGAAGGTATGCATATATTAAGAAGAATCAAATGTAATTGATTCCAATAGAATAATTGTGATATAGAAATCAACCCAAAATTGATTTGATTAAAAAATTRTGGTAAATAGATTGACCCATAAGTTCAATCCTTTATCTATGTTGATCCCAAATGTATATACCACTTTAATACATTTGAAATTTAAGCATACAAGTAAGAAGATGGTAGGGAAACTTAAGCATTATTGTGAATTTTTAGTATATAAAATCAATCTCCTTTGTTGTTATAAAACCAATCTCCCTTGTTGTTTCATTGACTTTAGGAAAGCTTTTGACATTGTACCTAGGACCAACCTTTGGAATAGGTTAGAAGAGATAAAAGTTTCCTCCTAGCCGAGAGATGTGGTAGTAAGGTTGTATGAGAACTTTATTGCCAATTTTAGGAGCATTGAGGGTTGGTTAGAAGAAATTAATTGCAATATAGGATTCAAGCGAGGTTGTCCCCTATCCCCTACCCTTTTTGACATTTACATTTACAAGTTAGAATATTGTTTGGAAGATGTAGGTTGTGTTGGACCAACTCTTTCTAGTATAGCAATCATCCTTCTCTATGACGATGATATTGTTCTTATTACAAGAAATATCTATGACCTTAGTAAGTAGCTTAGATCCTTTAGGACTTCTACTCTAGTACATGTATGACTTTGGACACTGACAAAACGAAGGTTATGATCATTAAATCCAACAAGTGAAGGATTAATTCATACTTGGGAATTATCAATAATGTCTAAAATATATAATTGCACAAATGTAATGAAGTAAACCAATCTTAATGTATATGTATGAGTGAAAGATAAGGATAAGGGGAGATATTAGGGATGAGGGTCTCATGGATTGAGTTGAGATATTTAAGGAGATATTATGGAGATATGTATTTTTTGTTGGATATTAAAGCCAACAACAAGATCACCTACAATAATTGTGTAAATGRCAACAAGATATTGGAGRAAGTTCCTTCATACAAGTGTCTTGGAACTTATATTCATCACAAGCTCAATTGGAACTATAACATTGAGAAAAGGATAAATGGAGGGTGGAAAGCTTATTATGCGCTTGAAAATAATTGTAAATTATCAGATCTTTGGCTATGGGATAAGAAAAATCTCCTCTTTGAGACTCTTGCCACTCATGTTATCTTATATGTATGTGAAGTTTGGGGATGTAGTGTCTCTTGAGAATCCTAGAGAAATATAGAGCATATCCAAAGGAATTTTATAACTTATAATCTCAAAATTAAAGGCAATAGACCATATCTTATCCTCCTCATAGAAGTGATATTTTCCCCTATTGAGAGAACAACTATTATTAGGTACTTAATGTATAAGAAAAAGATAAACAACATGGATGACAAGAGGCTCTTCAAAATTGCTTCAGACTCTAGCTAAAATCACCAACAGCTCAAGCGGGGATGGCATAATGATGTCAAGTCTTGGCTAAATCATCGGGGAATAAAAGAAGAAGTTATTCTGTAGAATATCGATGATATTAAAATTATTGTACAAGCTAAATTTAAGGAGAATCTATGGTGTGATAAAGAATTAGGGGATAAAATAAAATAAATATATTATAAGTGTTTAACCCTAATCTTGAAGATCAAAAATATCTCTTTGTTTTTACTATCATAAAGAAGAGAATCAATATTTCTAAAATAAGGACTAATTATCATGAGTTGCATAGTGAAATTGGGCGTTGGACAATCCCCAAAACACCATGGCATGAAAGAATATGTCAACTTTGTGACACCAAGAAGGTTTAAGATGAAAATCCTTTTCTCCTAGAGTGCCTTGCGTATACCCAAATTAGATCCCAATTTCAAAATATTTGTCACAACACCGACCTTCCTAACCTTCTAGGTCATCAAAACTTTAGTGATCTTGGAATGCTTCTCTTACTGATTTTGAAGCAACGAAATAACATTTTAAACAAATCCAAGCAATATCTTACTTTTATTAAGGTTTGATAAACCAATTTTGGTCTCAGTGGACATTAACCATCATCATTATCATCATTAAAAAAATCATAAATTTAAAATTGTTAAAAGTGTAAAATTGATTGTTGAGAATATAAAATTTATTGTCAAAATTTCAATTTCATTCATTTAAATCGATTTGAAAATTTTATCATACCTTAAAATTATAATATACATTGCATAAGATTATTTGTTTTCATTATAAACTTTTTATAGTTGTGATTTCTCCCAGAATTATAGTATGCATTGTGTAAGATTACTTATTTTCATTGTGTACATTGTGTAAGATAATTTATTTTTGGCGGCAAGTGTCGGGGGGTTACTTGCAATCCCGAAGGAAATATTATTGCTCGCTTCGCATGGGGTATTAGAACAATATCAAATAATGAGGTCAAAGCTTATGGCCTCTTTCTAGGTATCAAATTGGTAATATATCTAGGAATATCCAAGTTGATAATCCTTGGTGATTCCATGTTGATAATAAGGGTTATTATTAAGAATTATATTATTTGGGGTAATGTTATTTCTAGTACTCTATATCGCTCAATATCCCTTCTCACAGTCTTTGAAGAAGTCTCCTTATTTTATAGCAAGTGTGAGTTAAATAGATAAGCTTATAAATAGGCCAAAGTGGGTTTGAGGCTCGACAAAGGTTCTTCTATGTTGAATGGGAAGTATCGATGGCTCCACATCTCATAGTGTCCATGATAGGATCATTTAATATGAGGTTGTTTTGGTCGTGCTCCTCATTAATTTGGTCGTGGCTCGCATAATTTTTTTTATTCTGGTGCCAATGGTTACATTCAATGTAGTGCAAGCGATGGTTTCATCTTCGATGATTTAGACATGGATGTTATTTCATCCTTCTAAGGCAATGTGAGTTGGTGTTGTGTGGTGGAGTTCATCATGTAGTCTGGGGAGGATTTTTGAGGTGGGATGGTGGTAATCCCAAGTGATGGTATGAAAGGTCTGCTCGAGTGTCTTCCCAGGTTCCTTCATCCATTGTTATCTCGTTTAAACTTGCAAATTACCAATAGTATGATCTTTAAACATTTTAAATCTCCCTGTGAATTTTGAAGGTGGGATATGGTCTGGAGATATTGATTTCATCTCTAGGTATACCAAGGGTTTTTTTGTTTGTGGTCTAAGGTTCCCTGTTAATTTTCTTGTTCTTGGAGTTGACATAGAATAAGGATTGTGTACTAGTGATCTAATTTTAGTCCTTAGGCTCCTTGTTTCTGGGGTAAGATTATCTTATAGTCCTTTTCCTTTTGGCCCTATCATTTTGGTTCGTCTTGTCAATTGTGGATTTTTGAATGTTACTTAGCCTCTCTGCTTATTGATGAAATTATCACTGGAATTTGGGTATATATTGGTAAGGGTCTCATAACCAATATGTGGTTTGGTCCTCTCAATCGCTTTCATCGTGAATGGGTATTTAGTTGGGAATTTGGTTATATTTTTAATCCTTTTTCCTTATTCCAGCTATGTTCATAACCTTGGGGTATTTATACATGCTCTCTGTTTGTGGGTTGTGTTTTCAAGATTGCACTTATCTTTCCCCCAATTACAAATGAGAACATAGGATGATTCATAGGCTACTCGTCGACCTTGTTCGTTCTGCTTCTGTGGGTGTTGTTACTAGTGGCAATTAGGCTTTTTTTGATCAATATAATATTGAAAGGGTTTTTGTGGGTGAGATCTTTCCTCCTCTTTCTTTCATATACAACATGGTACAACGATCAATAAACAAGATATTCATCAATTTTTAGTATTCTAGCATTGTGGGTTCTGTTATTTTTGGTACAAAGGATTACTTTGGACATCATGTAACTAGTATTGGGAAGCAAATTGGTCTCATTATGGATCCATCTTGGAGCAATATCAAGCACATTTTGCGCAGACTTGAAGAATCAATTGAAGGTAATAGTATGGATCTTCGAAAAGTTATGAGCAGGTAAGGATGTTGGACCAAATTGTTTCATCGCTTATTCAAAGAATAGAAATTTTGGAACATGAATGTCAGCAATTAAGGCTCTTGGTGATGCCCCAACATTCACAATTAACGTCAATAAATCAGGTTTTGGGATTGAATAACAAGGAGACCGTGAAGTAGAGCCAATGGAAGTTGAAGGAAATGCACCATATCATGAATAAGTACAAAAAGCACAAGATCAAGAAACTACCCTCCGCTAGATGTTTTATAAATGTATATTTTTTTTAGGACAGTTTGTCAGAGTATTTAGCAGTCACATTGTTGGGTTATATCGTGTGAATTTTTATATGTACTTAACCTTCATAGTATCAGCAAACCTTTTAGGCATTAAGACAAATTTTGTAGAACTTTTTGATCATTGATTCGCTTCGACGCAACTCACTTATATATAAAAATGTTTAGTTTCAATTAAAAAAAAGATTATTTATTTTCATTGTAGAAATTTGTATGGTTGTACTTTTTTCCAAATTCCTCTTAGAAAAATATTGATATTAGAAACGTATTGAGAATAGGGATATTTTGAATGCTCATTATCCCACATAGTCCCATCAACACTTTAGGAATATTTTCCATTCTTCATATTTTACTTGTTTATGTACTCATGATGACTATTTTTTAAAAGGATTAAACATGTTATTTCTCTCCTAGGTAATGTGATTATTTCCAATACTATTTGATCAATCAATCAATGTTAAGATGACCCATGAGTATGATGTCTAAACATCGCCAATGCTATTCGATCAATCAATCAATTTCAGAATGACCCATGAGTATGATGAATAAACATGTCAACATTACCTAAAAATTGTCAATACTATTTGATCAATCAACCAATGTTAGAATGACCCATGAGTATGATGACTAAACAACATGTCAACATTACCTATAAGAGCTTGTGTAGTGAGATAATCACTATTTTTTTAAAGTGTATTAGAAACATGCTTCAAGGAATTGCACTATGTAATATATATTTTCTTTATCTTACATATTAGGATTGAGCATTATCTACTTCATCAAATTTATCCCAACTTGGCTTCATCCTTTTTATTAACAATATGCTAATAAATTGATCAAACCACAACAAAAATAAAACCTTGTTGGTGACCTTAATACCAAAACCTTACCAATAATCGAAGCCTCATTGCATATAATGAATCACCCATCTCAAAATTTCCATTGTCATTATTAACTTAGAAGGTTTACATAATTTCATCTACAACATTAGTTCCTCTGTTATGCTAAACTCATTAGATGTTCAACTTGAATCATATAATGAAAGTTCTCTCTTTATATTGCAAAGAATAATTTGGTTCGACTTGAATATATATTTTTAACCATAAAAATTAAGGTTTTCTATTCAAATGTTGTGGTTGCACATTACAATATAGAGTTACAAAAATGATATATTTTTAAGCAACCATAACATAAATTCTATTGATAAGTACATACCATCCAAAAAATATTGYGAATGCCCATYTAGTTTCTTCAACTAGAAKAATTAGGTATATTKCTTAAAAAAATGACATAATAACATTAGTATTATACAATTTAACATACATAAACACTATATGTTATTTCCTCATATCTAACAAGAGAGCATTGGTAACCCATGTTTCTATTTCGCTAGGTGTCCCTTTCTCCAAATTCCTAATTGGATTTTCCCCCCTAGTAAGCAAGGGTGAGTTGAAAGATGCCATTGTTTTTTTCCTTAATGCCCTTGCACAGGAGGGGCTTGTAGCAAGGGGGGATATCAATGATGGGGAATAATATGGAAAGATTTCATTCTTTATACTTGAGGGTTCTCCCTTGTTTTCAAAGGCAACTTCCTCTATCTAGTTCCTTAGATCTTATGTCAGTATTTTCCCTTGCTCCTAGGTTTGTTTCAAACTCTGAGTCTCAATTAATGGTAGGGATGGCCTCTCTTTAGAAGAAGGATGTGAATTTTCTTCTTTTATGGGGACTTCATCTTCCAACTCACTCTCCAGGGCCACAAACTATTTGTAATTGGTATATTGTTTTCTTCATTTTTGGGTTGAGGGGCCAAACCCTATTTCCTCCTTCTACTCTTGGGGGTAGGTTTAAACCCTTCTTCTTTTTCTAAGGTATGGTCAATTTTATTTGGGTTTTCTAGTTGAAGTGACCATATGCATAACAACCATTACATTTGAAGGGAATTTGTTCATAGTCCAAGGGTTGGAAACGAATCTATTTTCCAACTTAGAGTTTGATTGCATTTGAGAATCCTTCTTCAATATTTACCCCCACATAAAGGCGAGCACAAGTAAACAACCTCTATTTCATATTAGTGGTCTAGTAGCTTCCCAATCTAAGCTTGTTACTCATGGCCTTAAAGGTTTTTTTTTTTCGTAAAGGTTAAGAGGGATATCCAGGAGTCTTACCCATACAGGGATGAGGATAGGGTATCCCATTTAGTATTAAAATCCAAGGGCCAATTACTAAGGTATAGTTCCACCAAGCCCATGAACCAAGGGCCGCTGCAAAAGATTGTATTTTGATCCTCTTTGTATTGAAAGTGGATTCCAAAATATATTTTCTACAAAATTACAATTGAATTCCTCTTTTCATCCAATGGGATTGTATCCATGTCTCCAATATTTTTAGGGTTTGGACAAGATCCCGTGAAATTTTTGATCAAA
This sequence comes from Picea mariana, assembly GCA_032191745.1. Taxonomy (NCBI): domain Eukaryota; kingdom Viridiplantae; phylum Streptophyta; class Pinopsida; order Pinales; family Pinaceae; genus Picea; species Picea mariana. The sequence continues at coordinate 19,140 of JASDQU010258464.1, read as the reverse complement.
ACATGGTTTTCATACATAAGTTCTTTCTCCTTCAACTCTCAACACGATAGGTTCAACTTGGGGATTTTTTTCCATTTTTTGGACAAAAAGGGAAGGGTTGTTGATAAGTCTAGGCCTTTGTAAGGAGACTTTGGCTACTAGCTAACTAAAAATGACATCGATATCTAGGTCCTTATATTGATCTTTTGGTTCACTAAATTTTACTACACATAGAAAACCTTAATAATGGTCTCCATGGCAAGAGTGTAACATCTTGAACCTATGTTTTTGCAAGAGACAATTACCTTGAGTGTATAAATCATGATGTAGTGTATTCACTTTATTTTGGTTATTACATTTATGTTCTAATTATTTTTCACTAAGTCTCTAATTATGTTCTATTTTTGTACTTACTTTTTTATAGATATGAGTTCAAGAGGATCTGAATTTGGAGGTTATGATGATGATCATGAGAAACGATACAGAAAAGTAAAAGGGGAAAAATAAGTAGTTGTCTACATAGATGAAAAAATATAAAGGTTAATAATAATCATCTATCACATATTTTATATTATCCATGAGTATTGAATCATTTTTTATGCAAAGTCATTGAACTTCCAATGGAGTTAGTCATCTGCTACAACTAGAGGTAATTTTTATCCCGTTAAATGGAGTTCATCATTTTTTTCCCCAAATTAAGGGGAAAAACATGTTTGCAAGTTATGGTTTATAAGTTATAGTAATATTCATTGTTCTTCTCTTTAATGGAAGAAAAATGGGAGGAATATGGGTGTAAGTCAACCAATGAAGCACTGAAATATGCCCTAAAGAAAATCTATGTAAAGATGGTGAAGGACTTGCAAATAGTGGAAACTGAGGCAAAT
>JASDQU010258463.1:0-15803 GCA_032191745.1 Picea mariana | reverse complement strand
GTATTTTCATCCTTTGTGACAGGAAATATAATTTCAAGATTATATATCATGGCTCCACGGAAAATGCCCAAAACAACCGGTGAAAGTTCAGGCCAGGTTCAAATATTCTTTATGATACCTTGCCTAGAAAAATCGACACAGCCAAAACATGGACGCATGTTTTCAACACCTTGAAATATGAGCTGGTAAACTACCCAGATGATTCGAGTGACAATGAAAAAGAAGACTTGTATATCAAATACAAGGTTGTTTCTCAGTCAGAGATGCACAAGATAGCGACAAGGCCGCGACTCTTACCCTATTATGATATGATTGGATGGGAACTGGATCATGTAGATGTCCCAACTAGAACAATATGAAATTCTCAGAAGGTGGTTGTCGGGTCATTTTGGCCAGAGCATCTAAAGGTGATGTACAAGCTATCTCCCACACCAAACTTCACTTACAATGCCGAATTCTTAGAGGGTTTCAAAAATAAATTATGTGAGCAATTTGGAAAAAGCTTATTCGACCTGATCAAGGACTAGTGTTCATGCCTTGAAAAGTTTGGAGATGATTCTCATGCTATATACACAATCTCATCGTTACAACCATAGTTCATGTATATAGTGATGATGGTGTGCATAATTTATGGGAAAGAGAATACTGCACATTTTTTCCTCTCATGGGTACCGCTTATCCACATAGTAGCAAAGGGATACTCTTTTGATTGGGCCAAATTGTTGTCTGACAGTCTGGCCAGTCAAGTTACAAAATATCAGAAAAAAAAGGTGAATGGGAAAGCAACCTCATTTTTCATGTCTGCTTACATTATGGACGACATTTTTTTCATGACACCTTTTCCATTAATGAGTTGGAGATGGACTCCAAATAACGCAGAGCCTATTCACATATACCGATCAAAACTATGGGAAGATAAAGCCAAAGACTTCATCTATGATATTTTCAACTGGGTAATGGTACCAATGCATGCCGTTATTTTCATCCACCCACCTCCCAGAATTTCAGATAAAATTGTGGCCAACCTAGGCAGCATGGCAGACTTGTACATTGAAGAATGATTCTCTTACATTAGGGTTTTTGGTTGTTTTGTTCCCCCATATGCCCTGTCACTATTCTTACCAAATAGGGTAGTATGTCACAAGGTTGTTAGGAAAACTGTACTCGATGGGATCAACAAAGAACTCAAAGGAGTTCAGAAAAAGGTATGGCCATAGTTTCCCCTACACATTAGTACATTTTCTTTATTGGATTTTGGCCATTCCAAAGTGGAGGCCACGACCTTAGAAGAAATAAAATTGGTAGACATTGAATTCAAGAAACATGACCCTTATAAGGTTGTGGGTAACCACATGGAAAGTTGTGGTCTAAAAAGATACGAGCATGAAGATTCTCCTCATGATGATATTTTCCGAGGAGTGAGATCCTACTCAGAAGTCTTAAGTCAGGTTCGAGCTCTGTCTCCCGAAGGGATGATCGAATTTTACAAATTTCAGGAACACCAGAGAAGTATCCTCCCCACAGTTTTACAGGGGAGAGTCTTAACATATCCAGATATACATCAAGAGCCAAAAGCCTTGGAAAACAAGAGACTCAGAGAAACATAGAGCAAACTGAGACCTCAAACCAGTAAACTGAGATCCTAAACTAAGAAGAAGGACCCCTAGAGATAGATACACCAGGTAAACATGTCAAGGATCAAGCAGAGATACCCTCAAAAAGGGTAGGAGACACGCCATTGCCTACATCAAATGAGCCGGCCATAGACGCTACCATGAAACAATCATCCACAGAAATCAGTAGTCCCATTCCATCCATCACACCCTTACAATCTGCCAAGGGGGACCCCGATGCAGGAACAATATTCAAAGAATATCTAACACCTATCTCTATAGAAGAGTTACCTCCTAGCGATTTATCTTTTAGTAAGAAAAGGAAATCCGTGATGAAGCAAGAAACACACCAATGGGTGGGTGTAGCGGCTAAAATATACAGAGTATTAACTGATGGAGAAGACTTAGAAGAGGTATAATTTTCCAAAGAGGTAGCAGGAACATTGGGGGCTTATGCAACAAGCAACCAATATTCAGTTGGGACCTTGAAGGAATGGTTGAAACAAAAAGACATGTTAATTACCAAATTATAGACTTAGATAGCAGCTGTAGAGACGAATTCCAGGAGTGAGGCATACAAAGACCTTGAACAAGCCAGAGAAACTGACCAACAGGAAATCGAACAACTCAAATCCAATCTCGAGAAAATACACCATTTGTCTCAAATAAGCCAAACATAGGTCGATCAACAAGAGAAGTTAATAAAATAGCCGCAATCAAAATTAAATCCTATTGAAATCCAGGTCATAGATATAACAGTATTCCAAACCCAATCCATGGAAATACGAAAGAATATAGAAGCAGCTCAACAGGGTCTACTTTCTAAAGTAGAAATCATCAAGAATCATTTTCAAATGATAGATCAAGCGTTAAATAATATCACCTTAAGAGAAAGAGAAGCTAAGGCGGCTCAGGGGTGCTTTCCAGGAGGCTATTATATCATCAACGAAAGAGGAAATGGTCATCGCTTCTAGATTATCCATTCTAGAGAAAACCAGAGGTAACATCCTGCTAAAGGCATGGGAGCACAATATAGTATAAAACATAAAAATGGCTAAAGAGGTGAGAGATTCTTGTGAAGAAACATTTGGCCTACAAAATATTTTTTTTTTAGATCTTGATAAGGAAAGTAGCTCTAGAACATTGGGTAAAATTAACATAGTCAAACATCTGCTATACATTAAGGAAAATGTGGAAAGAGACCAAGTTGAACTATCTTAGATAAGACAAGTCGGCAATTCTCAAATAGATAAATGGTTAATAAAGCCAAATTTATAAATATTGTCTATCATTATAGAAGATGGGTAAATAGGAGAAATATTTCCACAGCTGGAAAATAAGTGTTACATTTTCGGGGCAAATAAGAAAACAGAACCTTCCAAGTTGATAGCCCAGTTGGTAGAAAGGTGTATCAAATGTATTGAAAAGGGGAAGGGGGATGCCTCTAGAGGCTAGTAATACAGTTGCACGTACTACCTTATTTTGGAGCTAGGAGACAAAGAAAGGAAAACTTCCTGCCAGCATGAGAGAAGACAAGGGATTATGAAGTGAAGCATTTCTCCTTCTCATTTGTAACCAAAACCTTTAGAATGGTAGAATTTCAAATGCTTAAATATTTTATAAATACACATTTTGAGAAAGGAACAAGAGGCTTCTTTTTGCTGATTGTAAATGAGAAAAATCTCTTTATTGAGAATTAATACAAATGCAGACCAAAGATTCTACATTTCATCTATTTTGAGTTATGTGTTCTTCTGTCCTTCCATATTCCAACATACTTTCATATACATTTCTTTGATGAATGTTTAAATCATAATTTAGTACAACATCTACTGTGGTTATATTTCACTTAGTAATTTGATAACAAATAGATTTTCCTCTATATTTACTATTAGTAAATACAAGACCTGCATGTTAATTAGATACTATATTTTATACTTCATTGAAGGTTACATCACTCACTTTATTCTTCTGTTACAAAGTAATATTCCTCAGTAATTGATGCCTTGCTTTGATTAGTAGCTTTATGTTTTCTTTCAATTCATTCAATATTTCAAATTTAACTTAGATGCGAGAAACAACCCCTGAGCTGTTATAATATTAATTTGATTTAACAAACTTTTCCCTTATTATTTCGGTGGTGAGAGGAAAACATTGAAACCTTTCCTCATTTCCTGATGCCTGACATTATGCTTTAAGCCTTGGTATAAACTCAGGAACAACATCTTTTTGGCACCGTTGCCGCGGATGGAGAAACAGAGTTATTTTTCCCTGGGAGAACGACATTTGTAAGTTTCTCTCTTTGATAGTGAACAAATATTGAATACATTATAAAGGCTAAGTTTTTATTATTCACTTGGTGACTCCACAATTAAATAAGATGGCATTCGGTCGAAGGAATACCAGACAAAACCCAGATGATAAGAAGACCACGCCTATTTTCGACCCTGAAAAAGTTCTAAAACCAAGAGAATATCTTAAGCAATCCATTGTGATTTACCAACCTAAATCCACACAGTCTAAGGCTAATATTCCACTTGAACCATTAACTCCACAAGAAGTTTTCACCAAAATCCTTTTCGGAGAAACATCGGCTAACACAGTTGAAGATGAAACCGTAAACCCTAAATTAGTTTTACCTGAAATTAAGACTGAAGCTTATTCAACTACCTCCCGTGTAAATGAAGGTAAGAAACCTATAGTGAAGCCCACTTCTATTGATATTCCATCATTTCTCGATCTAAAATTCCTAGCCTCACAAAGTCTCGAAGAATATATCATACACTCAGATTCAACTCCTGCCGATTCTCCCCTTTACATATCTTGCAAATCGGAAGAACCAAGTCCCCCTCTCCCATTTCCCTCTTTTTCAATTTTTTCGTCTCCTGATAAACAATTCTCAGAACCTTTCTTGCTTCATCCCGAAGAAGCTAAAAGATCGTTGTACGTCTTTGAAAACCCTTTTTACAACTTACCAGTTTCCTCTCCTAGGATATCTATGGCTGCTGCCAGAGGAGGAGGAGGGGGCGGTCAAGGGCCACCCCTAGCCCCCAAAATTTTTGACAAAGTAGCTACCAGATATGCCCCTTTGTTCCTCCCAGTGCCCCTTCACGATTTATCTGAAAACAACATGAAAAACCTGCCTAAGTTTACAGGGGAAGGAGACCTAACCGCAGTCGAACATATAAATTTCTTTGATCAATTCGCATATATTCTAGGTCTCGAGCACGAAGACATGTATTCACGGTTGTTTGTTCAAGCTTTCGAAGGACAGGTGAGAACCTGGTTTCGAGGTTTTCCCACAGGTTCGATAGGATCCTATGATGAGTTAGAAAACTTATTTCTCAGACAATGGGGTGAGAGAAAGGATCACTTATATTATTTAACTAAGTTTGGGGATTTAAGGAAGAAAAATTTGGAAACTCTTATTGAATTCATTAAAATATTTAATAAATTATATAACAAGATCCCAATTGAAGATAAAACTTCCCAGCCTGCAACAAAGGTAACTTTTGCAGGGGCTTGCGAACCATATTTTGCACTACTATTGAGAGAAAGGAGAGCTTCTGAACTTACTTGAATGCAAGATGATGCCTGACATTATACTTTAAGCCTTGGTATAAACTCAGGAACAACATGTCGCATCATTAGTCTTATGGCATGGGATAAAGTGTGCCATCTTTGAAAATATTTCCACCATTACAAATATGGAATCACTCCCTCTTTGTGTTTTTGGAAATCCCAACACAAAACTCATGCTTATTGCATCCCAAGGCCTCTCTGGAATAGGAAATGGCTGATACAATCCAGTGTTTTGTTTCTTCCCCTTGGCATACCGACAAATCTTAAATTTGTTCACAAATCTCTTTACCTCCACTCTCATACTTGGCCAATAATATAAACTGGCTACTTGGGGAAATGTTTTTTCATGGCCGAAGTGTCCGGCTAGACCTATGCTATATTTTTCCTTCAACAAATTCTCCCTCATCGAGCATCTCGGTATAAACAAATGTCATCCCTTGAACAACAACCCATCCTAAATCATATATTCAGCCCACGGGCTTTTGTCTCTAAGCACATGGTTCGCACATGCTTCATATTCTTCTCCAAAATATGGATCACTGTGATGCATTTCCTTAAGGTGATCAAACCCCAAGGTCTTGATTTGAAATTCCTGCAGAATTAAAATTCTCCTGCTCAATTCATAAACAACTTTGTTAACATTTCTAGAAATATGTTTAATGAAAAAAGTGAAATTTTGCATAAACTCTATCCACTTAGCATGTTTTTGGTTTAACTTCTCTTTTCTGGTTATGAATTGCAAAGCGTGATTATCGCTATACAAAAAAAACTCCTTCGGTATGAGATAATGTCTCCATTTCTTCAACGCTTGGATTATGGCATATAACTCTTTGTCGTATGTGGAGTACTTATGTTTAACTTCATTCAACTTCTCACTGAAATATGCAATAGGTCTGTTGTCCTGGCTTAATACCGCTCCAATTTCAACTCCACTCGCATCACATCTTACCTGAAACATCTTTCTGAAATCTGGTAGAACCAGAATCAGTTGTTCAATTATCTTCTCCTTCAATATGTTGAAGCTTCTCTCAGCCTCTTCTGTCCATTTGAAAGACTTGTGTCTTTTCTTCACTGTATCCATCATCCGAGCAATAATCTCGCTAAAATTCCTGATGAACTTCCGATAAAAACTTGCTAACCCATGGAAGCTTCTTACCTCAGATATTCTTTGGTGACGACCATTCTTCGATCGCTTTCACCTTTTTGGGATCCATATTCAACTCATTTGAAGAAATAAAAGAAACCCAAATATATGAGATCTGTCTTTAAGAAAGAGGACTTTTTCAGATTAATTAACAACTTCTCTTGATGCAGCCTCCTCATCACCAATGCTAAATGTCTCAAGTGTTCCACCTTACTCTTGCTAAACACCAATATATCATCTAGATACACACTCATGAACTTACCAATGAAATTATTTAATACTTCATTCATTAGCCTCATAAAAGTGCTCAGGGCATTGGTTAAGCCAAACGGAATAACAAGCCATTCATATAACCCCTCATTCATCTTGAATGTTGTTTTCCACTCGTCACCTTCTCTCATCTTGATCTGGTGATATCCACTTTTCAAGTCTATCTTTTAAAAATAGTTTGCCCCACTTAAATAATCCATCAAGTCATCCATCCTTGGTAATGGAAAACTGTATCTGATGGTGATCTTGTTTATGGCTCTTGAGTCCGTACACATTCTCCATTCTCCATCCTTCTTTGGACTTAGTACAATTGGTACCGCACATGGACTCAAACTTTATTTGACCAATCGTTTGTCTAACAGATCTTGAACATGTCTCTTCACTTCCTCATTCTCTTGAGGTGTCAATATGTACATTGTTTTATTCAGAAGGCTTGCTCTTGGTATCAAGTCAATGTGATGACTGATGCTCTTGATAGGTGGAAATGAGTTTGGCAACTCATCCACTACAATATCAGCAAATTTCTCTAGTAGTTCCTGAACTTCCTCAGGAAAATCCTCCAATGAAGTACTGGTAAGGATAACCCTTGGTTTCCTCACTACAACAAACTACATCTCATGTTCCTTCTTTACTTTATTTAGAAGTTCCTTCCCACTCATGAGAAGTATGCTCATGTTGGCTTCCTCCTTCACCTTATTTTCCTCAATTGGAAGGAACATGTGTGTCCTACCATTTTTCTCTAAAGTGTAAATGTTTCTCCTTCCATCATGAATAAAATTCCTATCATACTGCCAGGGTATTCCCAACAAAACATGATAGACATCCATAGGAATCACATCACATAGGATCTCGTCCCTATATCCTCCTATTTTAAAATTAACTAGGCATTGTTGAGTAACTGTTACCTAATGACCTTTTTGCAACCACGAGACTTTGTACGGTGTCAAATGCACAGTTGTCTCCAGCTCTAGATTCTCCACCATCTCTGTGGATACTAAGTTGTCAGTTCTCCCACTGTCAATTATTACCTTGCAAACTCTGGCTTTCATTTTGCAAGTTGTCTTGAAAAAATTGTTCCTCTGCACTATCTTTTCAGTCTCTGGCTCTTTATTCAAAAGAACCTTCTTCATCATCAAGGATATTCCATCCTCTACACCTTCTGCCTAAACATCTCTCTTATGTGCTTCCAAAATGTGAGCTTCACCTCCTTTCTTTCTCTTAGGACAATCCCAAGACATATGTCCTATCTTTCTGCAGGCATAACACCTTACTTCTCCTCCTCTGGCTCTTCCTCTACCTCTTGGAAAATAAATTTTACCACTACTCTACCTTCCTCGGGAAATTCCTCCTCTCTCAGAGTGACTATGTGGTTTCTTTGCCTCGTCTCTAGGATTTTTTGCCTTATCTTGGGCAAATCCTTTTTCTCTATTCAATATTTGGGCCCTGTTCTGTTGACTCTGCTTTCTAGCCAACTTCTCTTATGCTTCCAGCGCCATTTGATACACATCCTCTACAGTCCTGACTGTCTCCATGTTGATTTTGTCCTGAATTTCGTATCTCAGGCCATTAATGTATCTGGAAAGATTCTTCTCATCTCTCTCTCTTTGTCCATCTCTAATGTTCAATTTGTAAAACTCTTATGTGCACTCTTTCATAGTCAATCCTCTATGTCTCAGGTTCTGCATCCTCTTGAACAAATTTATCTGGTAATCCTTGGGCGTGAATTTTTCCTTCAACTTGGCTACCATTCGATCCCAACTCTTGATCTTTTGTTTGCCTTTTCTCATTTTATCAGCCTGCAGTTCATCCCACCACAGTGTTCATGTCCTTTCAGCCTAGTGACAACATGTCTTACCTTTTATTCCTCTTTGACATCCTCATAGTCGAAATACTTATCCATTGCTCATATCCAGTCAATAAATTCCTCTGTGTCTAAATTTCCTTCATACATAGGGATGTCTATCTTCGCTCTGGCACCCAATTTGACAACTGCTCTCAACAAGTGTTCTTCCGCAACATCCTCAACTATAGCTTCTGCTTTGAATTCTACATTTTCAATTTCTTCCTCGCTGACATCTCCAACATCTAGTGCTCTCCTTTGTGTTGTTTCCATGGAATCCAGCCTTGTATAAAATTATCTCATCTCCCTTTCCATAGCTCTGTTGGCTACAGGTGGATCAAGACATCTTCTAGGCAGCATTGTGCTGACATTTATCTTTCTCCCTACATAAGCCAATTATGTATTCTTCTCTGATACCACTCTGGCAAAAACCCCCTTCCTTCCTAAAGGGCTACTTGACCTCCCAATCTTGGATCGTTTGAATTTATGAGTCAAAGTGACTCCTTGGGTCCCTGCGGACACTTGAAACTACCTTACCCACACACATAAGCTCTTACGCACGTGACCACGGATATGAATGTGGGTCTACCTCCTTTAGGGTTTGAATTTCAGAGATATCTCGAATCCTTTCTTCACTCCTTCCTGAAGTGCTCAACTCCGAGTCCCCAAACTTATTCCATGCATCTCCTTAGATTCGTTGGCCCCACAATGGTTCAAACTTCGTGACCCCGCAAATCTCTAGTCCTTTCATTCACAACCTCCAATCTATCGATTTCTGAATTCTTCAATCCATCGCCACACATTCTCGTGCGGTCAACAGTCGATATTGAATCGCGACTTCGGATTTTTCAACTCGGTATTCATCAAATTTTCAACTTGTCCAGCCTCTGAAGTACCAAAATACTCCCTTGGTTCTCCTCCTTTCAATTTCACTAGATCTAATGGTCTGGATTCATTCATCTCCCTCTGAGAACGAATCTTACCTACTGGCTTTTCACAAAAAATTCAAGGATTCTTTTCCTTGAAGCTTTCAGCCACTTTCCTTCCTGAAATTTCCTTCTATGATTTGTTCTCCTGAACAATCTCTTCGACACTTAGTCAAATACCCTGGCTTGTGCACACCTTGCAACAGACTTTCATTCACACTCACTCCTCTGTCAATGATTTTGCACTCCTTGCGACTATTCTCCAACCGCTTCTAACTCCCTTGTGACTAAATCACGTTATCCTTCCTAAGTGTTCGAGTCTGAAAAATCTATTCTGCACTCCTTGCAGATGTCAATGTACTCTTTTCATACATATAAGTTTCGCTATCTCTTCTGATTTTTCAAGTCGAAATATACTCAGTCACACACTCCTTGTGGACACTATGCACACATTACATTCGCTCAATGAAAAGAAATACTTGGGACTTATTTATTCCTCACAACAACTCAAACATTCAACAAAGCAAATGCAGTCATGGGTTCAAGAGAAGAAATAACAGAGAATTGAAAAAAAATAACAGAAACTCTACCATTCATTCAGATAGACACATACCCATACACATATTTGGGATAATATTATTCTGTTATATTCATTCAACTGAAACTTACACACATTCAGACAACGTTTCTTTGCATTCCCCAACTCTTAGCTTACAATGGAAATCTACATGAGATTAAGCTACTACAACAACTATCAACAACAACTGGCAACCAACAACTGACTACTATCAACACAATTGAAAACAACCCCTACTGGGAAATATTACAAATCATTATACAAAGAGGAGCTCTTCGAGCATTCCTCCAACTACTTTACGCTATCTTAAATGGAATTAAATGTTATCAACTACTTAGCGCTTATTACATAAGTATTGTGTTAGACAGATAAGAGCACAAGCTCCAAATATATAGTGTGATCCGATCCATAAAACAAAATACATTCCCCCATCATCTTTCATGATGTCTTGTCCTTTGATATTTAAAGACATTCATAACTCAAAACGTTCTTTCAGATATCTCATTAATACATTGATCAATTTGAAATTCAAAATATTTCAAAATGTGCGCTAGTGCACCCAGCTGTCCTCCACGCTTATGCTTTGCTGGCGATGCTCCTGCATCAGGTGTTGGGGGGGGGCATGTTAGGGTCCTAATATAACCTCCCTAATTTTGGGTACTTATGAGTTATTCAATTAATGTACAAGTATGTCTTCTTTTAATGAGTTCCATTAAATAGTTAGTGGGTAGTTATCTAATGTGAAAGGGTCATTTTTAAAATGAGGCACATTAAGTGGTTTCTACTCATAAATGATGAGACTAGAAGTAGTTAATTTTTTTTCTATTTATAGACATAGAAGGATTTGTAATTTTTTATCAAGTGTTGTGACTTTAATTGGTGCTCTACTCACAAGAGGTTTCCCCATCAAAGAGGCGCATGAAAATTTCCCTCTCTTTTGGAAAATCATCAATCCAAGGGTTATATCTTACAGGTTTAATCTCATTGTCCCTTGTAACTTATTTTTCACATTTGTATTCTCTAAATACCTTGTTTTTTATTCAATTTCAAGGTTTAAGGATCACCACACAGTCTAATAAACTCTTCCAAAATTACATTGGGAAATTTTGATAATACATGATGTTGTACTGTATCCATTGGATCATCCTTCTTGTTGATAGCTACTACTACATACATATGGTATCCTTTTCTAAGACTAATTTTTAGTTTGTAAGTCTAAAATGAATCTTAAATATACTAATTTTATGGTCCCTACCAAGACTCTTCTCTATCCTAAATCATCTATGAGATGAAGTATCTTATTTTTCTAATCTAGTACTACCCCATGGTCCTCCAACTAATCCATATATATATATATATATATACCCTTTTCTTAGTACTAAATCCATATCAACTAAGTTAATTTCAACCTACCTACTTGCCATAAAACCGAATTTAGACAATGTATTAGGGGAAATAAAACTTTAAGTGGATCTTGGATCAATCAATAAAGAAATATTAATCAGTTGATTTTACATGTGGTTTCCAAAATTTTGGACTAATTCCCTATTTCATAGTTATTCACTATGACATGAATCTTATGAGCCATGTCCATCTCTCCCACCATAGTCCAACTTTGTTCTTTCCTAGATCCTCTATGTCCATGTCGACAATTCCTCTATAAGTGAGGCTATTCACATCTCAAATGTTGTCTTTGTGTCATGTCTAGTTTATTGTGTCTACTAAGGGCATGCATCACTCATAAATATGAATGAGGCCTAAAAGGTAGTCCCTTTCTCCCTATCTACTACCTCTGAACACCTCAAAATAATTTCCTCTTAGCTCCTCCAAGTTCCCTATGGAAGATATAAAACAACCTCACACTAAACGGATTGCCCAGGTCTTGCTATAATGATAATAGAGGGAGTTCTGCCCAATATTATCCTTGGCCTCCATTTAGTACCTCATCCTAGGCAATCACTTCCCTTTGAACAACCTCATATACAATATGAGGCATGAATATATCAACTCTATCCTTGATGGTGATATTACCCAAACAAAAAATGTGTTTACCTTAAGATTTTATATGTCTAAATAAGGGATATACCTTAATATTTCCATGAATCTAGCCTCATATTCTAGTACATTTTTTGTCCATTGTGTTATTTTCTTAAACTCATTTATCTTCCTCTCTAGGAACTCCTTTAAGAAGTAACCCACTAGAATTTCTCTTCAAATATCTCCCAATATACGTTGGAAGTCTCTATCCCAAGCTACAACATTGAGGTTTTCCACCACAACAATAAAATTCATTATAGCTAGAAGATTGCCAATTTTGATTTGAGATTAATAAAATAATATTGTAATGAAAATCACTTGGACATGCCTTCCAACCATGAATCAACAAACTCTCATTTAGTGGTACTACAAATCTCCTGTAATTTTACCTCTTCCAAATCTCTATATAGGTTATCTATAGGTGGATTTGGTAATCCCTCACCCTAAACTAAATTCCCACTGGTCTTTATGTTCAGTCAGTTTTCCAATGCATCAATGATTCTTTGTGTTATCTCCCAAATAAATTTTATTTTTTTTGAGTCTTAGGTGATAGGTAAGGTTTTTATTTGAATTTAATACCTTGTCAAGTGGGTGTATCATTTGGCCTTAGTCCGTCAAGGTTTTCCTTATGACTATGAGGTTATAAATATTTTTATCCTAAGTCAAGATGTGTCTAAATCCATTTGAAAAGTTTGATTCACGAAATTTTCATGTGGAACATGTGATCCTACAAGTCTTTTCTGGTCATGATTAGACATCATTGTTAATATGATTGTTTTTTGAGCTCAAAAGATATAAAGTACTCATCCAGTACAAGTTTGTAGCATTTGGCACTTTTTTTACACACTCGGCGCTACAAATTCCTGAGTTGTTAGCGCACATCATCATTTTAACACTCGACACGCTCCAAAATTCTGTGAAAAACTCTATTTCATCATTTATATTCATGGAATTGTTGAGATCACATCAATGAATTATTTTAAGGATCATAAAACTTCTACATCAGTTTAAAGTCCCCCCCAAATCACTCAATTAGCTATCTATTTTGCATTTTCTTAGGAAGACTTTACATGTGAAGCACTCATCTTTATATTTGATCCTATAAACTCACTCTTTGTCTCCATAAGTGTTACAAGAACTCAATCCTCTACATATGGCTCCTAAATATTATACACCTAGGAAGAGTTCAGGGTCTCTCCACAGATTTGAACCCATAGGCATCAGTTTGATCGAGTAAAATCCCGATCACTTGGATGCATTAGAGCGTTTGGGGTGTCTGAGGTTTTTCCAAAAGTTGGATGGCCACCATTTGGAGGTCAGTCATGAATTTGTAAAGAATTACAGGGATGGGAATACCCAAGTTGGCCCTATGGATATTAATTTTATAGTGGACCTGATAGCAGAGGTGACAAAGATACCCATGACTGGTGAGAAGTGGTTCAAATCTAGGAAGCTGGAAAAAGAAGGTTGGTTTTAGGATAATGTAAAATCTAAGCATAAGGGAGACAATTTAGTCAAAGGGATACCCAGGCAGTGGCTTTTGGAAGCCTATGACAATATTCTTCTCATCATACAAAGGTATTTCACTTGCAAAGGGAGATACAACAAGGTTTTACAATATCATTTTAAGTTACTTCTGCATTTTACTGGGAAAAGAGAAATTGATTTAGCATACTTTCTCATTATGAGTCTTAAAAGGATGATCTTGCTAGCTCATAAGAAACCTGATAAACTAGAGAAGGCCATCTTCCACCATGCCCTAATCAAGTTGATAGTTACTGAACAATTGAAGAAATAATGTGAATTCTGGCCTACTTTATTGTTAGTTTCTAACTACCAAATTGACATGCCTTCTTCCTTTTCAAAACCTAATACTCCTATAAACAAGACTTCCATGCCTTCCTTTGACTCCCCACCAGAAGCATCACAGTATTCCCAAGCTATTGTATCTCAGAATCCTCCACCTGTTAGAGCTTCTAAGAGAAATAAAGGAAAAGGAAAAGGTAAAGAAGTTGTTACTGAAGAAGAACTAGAAATACCTATTGAACTCCCTCCAATAGAGACTGATAAAGATGTTCATAGTGTTCAAGATAAAATTGTTCCACTAGTCTTGAGGAGATATTCTCGTAGGAAGCTTGCGTTGATAGAGGACACTAAAAAACAAATGGTTTGTGAAGAACAATCAGATACCCATATTGAACCTTCAGCCATGGAAGTGGATGATGACCTCCAAATCATTAAAATCAAAGAAGTTGCACCTGCCCTCAGGAGGTATTTAAGAAACAAACTTGCATTTGCAGAATAGTCTCAGTAAGAGATGGAACTTGTAAAGCCTATAATTAAGTTAAGTTAAAGATATTCCCTCTCGAGAAGGAGGCCCTGGAAGCCATTGTTCAACTATGTGAGTCACCTTCTAATCCTTTACAATCATCCCTTGAAACATTTTCATCAAAGAAGAAGGAGGAAAAGATACTAGTAGCTCAGGAAGAAATCAAGATCCTCAAGGAATATAATCAAATTATGAAGAAAAAGAACGCTACCCTGAGCAACCACCTTTCCACTAAGATGGGAGAGCTAGCTGATCAATGCATTAAGTTGAGGAAAATTTTCAGAAGGAAAGGTATACAAAGAAATCAGTTGGTCAATATGTACAAACAAAACATCAGCTTAAGGGCAGCTAATAGAAAACTGACTGAGCATATCTATTTGGAAAATACTATGTTGAGTAAGAAGAACTTGGCTATTTTTCTGGAAGAAACAACTTCACCAAGTTCCTCCAAACAAGATGATTGATGTACATGGGTATCTTACCAATTTTTTGATTAAATTTTTCTTGCTTGAGATGAACATGTCATATTCCATCTATACATTGTTCATATTCTGGTTGCAAGGTTATTGAACAAAGGATATATATTTATTTTTTCCTATATATATATATATATATATATATATATATAGCTCTCAGTTTTGGTTCTCAAGAACATAAGACAAGTAGGTGGGAATTTGAATATTACATCAGAACACTTGCAAGGACAGGGCTACATAATGTGTAGGCTATCAATGCAACCTATAGGAGATTCATCATTCATATTTGCTCATACCTTGTTTTGATTATTTACTTAAGGGTATGATAAGATTCACTTGAAGACACAGGTTATCAGACCTCTTTTATCAGTGGTACATTGGCAAAGTTATATGCATTACATTCTCACAAATTCTTAGACTTGTTTTATAAACTTGAAGTCTTATGGATGTATATGAAGGCTACATTGTGAGAGGAAGGTGTAAATTCAAAGATTATGGTATGAAGTCTGAGTAATACAATTAATATCAGTAAAATACAGTGTTATGGGTTCAATATCAACTAATCTCCTAGCCTTCAAGTCAAGGTTCAAGCAGATTTTCAAGTATTTTGGCCAAAATAGTTTCCTACAGAAGTTTGCAGCGCTTGTCAACTATTTTTCATGTATCGCACTACAAACTAGTTGATATTCAATGAGTAAGAGGTCAAGTCACATTTGAATTCCTTCTTGGTCAAATAATAAATATGACTCGAATTCCAGCTATTATGGAAGACTCTAGAAGATGATTGTCATCCTCGAACAAGCATATGGAGTTGTCAAAGACTTAGTTAGGATGGCGATTTGATTCCATGAAAATAGGATCTAGATCCTAAGATTTTGTAATGGATTAGATCAAGGAATTATGTATCTATTTGATCCATACTTAGGGGAACTTAGTTAAGTTGTAAGGCTATTTAAGTCCATTGAAGCTACATTGTAAGAGGTTCGAACTTGGAGAGTTTGAGATACTC
>JASDQU010258461.1:5197-16382 GCA_032191745.1 Picea mariana | reverse complement strand
GACCCCTCAACATTGTGATTCTACTATTATATGTTTATGATTTGTTCCCGATAGGTGCAGAGCCTCTCATTATTTAGTGTAAGAAGGAGCTAGCCTCAGAATTTGATATAAATCATCTTGGTCTCATGCACTATTACTTGGGACTAGAAGTATGGCAGAAGCATGGTGAAGTCTTCCTTGGACAAGGGAAGTATGTTGTAAAGATACTTCATATGTTTGGGATGATGGATTGTAAATCCATGACAACTCCCATGGTGATAGATTTGAGGAATTTGAGAGACTTTGATTCTGATCCAGTAGACTCGTCTTGGTACCGACAATTGATTGTCTCCTTGATTTATTTGGTGAATATTAGGCCTAACATTTTTTTTTCTATGAACAATTTGATCTAGTTCCAGGTGGAACCTAGAGAAGAGAATTGGATAGTTGCGAAGCATATTCTGATATATCTTCATGGGATGATTACTTATGGTTTGAGATATGCCTCAAACAATGATGTAAAACTGCATGTATTTACCGATTCAGATTGGGTAGGGAGTGGAGATGATAGAAAGAGTACTTATGGACTATGTTTCAATATGGGATCATCTATGATATCACAAGATAGCAGAAAATAGAAGTATATTACACTCAACATCGTGGAAGCAGAGTATATTGCAGCTTGTGATGCTTGTATGGAAGTAGTGTGGCTCCATAAGGTGGTTTCTGGATTGTTTGATCAGGTGTTGGATTTGGCTGTGATATATTGTGATAACCATAGTTGTGTGAAGCTCTCAAAGAACCTGATGTTTCATGACAGGTCAAATCACATTAAGATCAAGTATTATTTTTTGTGTGATAAAGTCCATAAGGGAGAAGTGGTTCTCCACTATATCTCCACTGATGAGGAGACTGCAGATATTTTGGCGAAGCCTTTTTCCAACATAAAGTTTGCATACCTGAGGGAAAAGTTGGGGTTCATGGACATTGCTCCTTTGGTTGAAAGGGAGAATATGACTTCCTTGGTTGGGAGGGAGAAGTGATATGTGGCATCATGGACTATGAGTGAGTTGCGGATGTGTATCAAGCTAGTACATCATAGAGGTTTTCATACAACTTAGAGATGATGCTTGCATCATGCTAGTTATGATCACGCTAGTACAACTCAGATATGATACAGATGGTTGGAGTTTTTGATACACTGGCCTGAGGAGCATCATGCGAGTACAAATTAGAGATGACATACAAATTAGATATGATGTATTGACATCATGTTAGTTATGTCATGCTAGTACGGCTTAGAGACGATGTTGGTGAGCTGCATCATGCTAGATATGATCATGCGAGTACAACTTAGATGTGGCATAAAACTTAGATATGATGCAATGGCCATGCATCATGCTAGATATGTCATGCTAGTACGACTTAGAGATGATCATAAAACTTAGAGATGATGCAGGAGGGATCGTGTCATGCTATATATGATCATGTGAGTACAACTTAGAGGTGGCATACAACTTAGATACGATGCATTGGCATCATGTTAGATATGTCATGCTAGTACGGTTTAGAGATGATCATACAACTTAGAGATGACATAGTGAGGCACTGATCTATATCATGCGAGTACAACTTAGAGGTGACACACAACTTAGATATGATGCGTTGGAATCATGCTAGTTATGTCATGCTAATACACCTTAGAGATGATGTAGATAATACTCTGGATCATGCTAGTAAAAATTAGATATGATGCATTCACATCATGCTAGTGCGACTTAGAGGTGATGCAGTTGATGACATTGTTGATGTAGGATGATATCAGATGATATGATTTTATTGTTGTGGATAATGTATGTCTTTGGAAAGTAGTTGTATGCTACTATGGTGGATGTGATCCACTCATAGTGATTGTATGTCACTGGTTAGTAGTTGTGTGCTACTAGGAGTGGTTGTGTACCACTGGATAGTAGTTGTATACTACTATGGATAGAGACAATTGTGTTCTATTGGATGGCATTGTTTTGATTTCCATGGAGACTATCTATATGGATAGTGATGATGGTGCTCATGATTTGATTATGAGATAACATGTGTGGCTATGATGATGCTACCAGTTGAATGGTCTGTTTGTGCTCAAGAACATTACATTTAATACCTCCCTAGATAGGAGGGAGTGTTTATATTATGGTAGTTTTTGGAGGTATTAACCTCTACGTGTAACCTTTGATGAGACTAGAATATTCCGAGAAGCAAGAGAAACCCTAAAACATTGGATAATAACCCTAGAAGACAAGTCAAATCAAGACAATAAGTAATATTAAGTTATTATCCTATAGGAAGAGAATTCAGCCTAGTTAGGTGACTTGGAGAAGTATAAATAGAGAGCGTTAGAGCTCATGTGTACTCACTCGGTCTCACAACCTCATAAGGAGTAGTGGTGTGCATGATGATCCAGATTATTTTCAGCACAAAATGAGAGCGGAGATATAATAAAGAAATGTATAGAGATATATTATATATCCAATAATATGATAGAAATATATTATATTTTCAACCATAAACACGGATATACAATAATACACAATTTCTATTAATGAGCGAAATGTACAAAAATGTCAAAATACAGAGTGAAAGACTCGCTGGAATGGTGGCAGCTTATCTCTGAGAAGATGTGACGAATACTCACATTCACAAGAATATGGATTAAAATGAGGCTCTAAAGGCCTTTTTAATATAAATATATTCCAAAACCCTAACCCCAGAAGATGAAAAGCCACCAGTTTTGTCGACCTCGTTTTGGGTAGTTTGGTGTATCGACTTCCCGGGGGTGTAACTTTGGCATATGATATCTATTTGGGGTGCATAATAGATCATTGGAAAGGTATCATTGAGGATATTAACTTTGGGGGATCAATCAAATCCCTTGGCTATTATTGAGGAGATTGATCCCAAAAAAAACTTCATTTATGCCCTAAAAATGGCCCCAGAAGTTAAAAACTACTAAAAATAGTAAATTGCCAAAATTGCCAGAAAACTATTTTGAGCTAGTTGGAAAAGGTGGGTGGCCACCAATATCCACTTGGATCAATCCTCCCTCCTTAGGAATAAATGGTCTCCATTGCGTTGAATTCTTAGGCAAGAGGGAAAAGTGTTTGTTGAATCTGCATCTTGATGAGCGGCTTGCCTTGCTGAAGAAGTTGCATTGCTTAGCTTGTTGAAGGATGTCATGAACCTATGGCTAGAAGGGTTTGACCTTTTTAACTATTCTAGCTACATTAGATGATTTTTTGCAAAAGGAATCCTTGCAATTTGCTTCAATCTTGTCGACCTACTTCTACTTGACAAAAGGTACTTGGGCTGAGGTTGCAGTGATTGCAGTGTTCTTATGTTCACCTTTTGAATAGACGGTGAAGAAGCTGAATTTTGTAGTATAAGATACTACCTTGCGACACTGTTTATGTGGGACACTAGTTGGAACTACCTCTGGTATCCTGTAGAGATGAACTCCCAGAGAAAAAATGACACTACAGGGTCGAGACTCATAAATAGCATGGCTCTTCCACATATATGGTAGACCAATAGAACATCACAAACATCCAATGAGGAAAAATCACATAATACCTCATCCTTGAAGGGCTAGATGTCATATGACAATCGAAACTGTTGGTTGACACAAAGATATCATCCCTGGTGAAGCCACCCGATGTTGTATGGTTGTAGGTGTGGTGTTATCGACAATCCCAATTGTTTGACAACCTCTACTAAGATGAGATTCTTCTGGATTCCTCTATCAACAACGAAATGCAATGGGGTCCCCTTCACCCACATCTGTGAATGAAAGATGTTCTCCCCCTCTTCAGGATCTGCTAGTTCTCCTGGTTGAATAGTTGCGGTCACAACAGTAGAAGTGGTGATCCAAGTGGATATTTATGGCCACCAACCTTTCCCAATTGGCTCAAAACCGTTTTCTGGCAATTTTGGTAATTTACTATTTTTAGCAGTTTTCACTTCCAAAGTCGTTTTGAGGCCCTAAACAATGTTTTTTTTTAGGAAAATGGGTTTTAAAAATACAAATTCCTTCGATATTTTCCACAAAATGAATCTCCTCGATGATACCTTTCCAATGGGCTATCATACGCCTAAAACGGAGATTGTATGCAAAAGTTACGACCCCAGGAAGTTGATGTATTAACTTACCCAAACAGGGCCCACATGACTTTTGGCGCTTCATCTCCTAGGGTTAGGTTTTTCGATGTCTAGGGTTTTTGGGATTCCTGTTTATTGTAAAAAGGCCTTCAGAGCCTCATTGTAATCATCTTCTTGTGAATGAGCGCAACCGTCACATCTCTTCTCAGAGATAAGCCGCCACCATTCCAACAAGCTTGTTTCCACTGCATTTTATAGTTTCAGCTTATTTCCTTATTGAATAGAAAACCAGTTATATCGTATCTATGTTATTTTGTGTTAAGAACCTGTTAATAATATGTATTCATTTCGTTATGCTCATAAAATCTGGATCATTGGTATCAAAGCATTCTACTCCTTGTCGTCTTAATGCATGTACCCAACAAGGTCGGAGTACAAAGAGTTGGGTCTTGAGCTTGTTTCTCTTGACAAAAAAATCTATCGCACGCCCAAGAGACCTCTCATGGCAGGAGAAAAGAAATATGATGGGACATGAGATCCTTAATTCAAACTATTGATTGAGTAATCTCTCACACAATAAAGGAATGAGGTGATGGATAGTTTCACGAAAATCCTTCGGAGGCCACCAACAAGCGACGCATCTTCTTTGAGCAGAGGCGCCGCCCCCTTCAAGGTAAAAATAAACTTCGATATTTCTATATTTGAAGGTCGAATAGACAAAGATGTTGTAGACAAGTGGTTGAATCTACTAGAAGGGTATTTTTCTGTCCATAACTTTTCGAATAGAGAAAAGATTACTTTTGCACTCCTCAACATCATTCCCCGTGTCAAATATTGGTGGGAAACCTTCTGTGAGAAAAAGGAAACAAAGGAAACCTCATTATTTACAATCACGACCACCTGAGAATCCTTCAGGGATGCTATTAAGGAACAATACGACCCTATCAGAAGTTATGATGACTTGTATACCAAATGAACCACATTGCGGCAAGAAAGAAACCAAGCAGTGCCAGATTTCACAAATATCTTCCATACCTTGCGCACCAAGATGAGTATCAAAGATTTAGAGTGACATATAGTGCTCAAGTATCGTGGTGCTCTGCATAGATACATACAGACCGAAATGGAATTTCTAGACATCTCATCCTTGGGCGTGGCCTACCGATATGTCCTCAAAATCAAGCAGAAGCTCAAACAAAAGACACAATAATTTGGGCCTGGGAACCCTCACAACAAAAGCTAGGAAAGGGCGGCCCAAACCCACAGAAAAAAGGACAGAGAAAATATGGACAATATAAGGACAACCATTCCAAGCCACAAGCAAAGAAAGACACTGGAAAGACAAAGAAAGATACTAGGAAGTGGTGAAACTTCCATAACAACCATTGGCATAATATTGTTGACTATCGCTCAAAGCAGTCGTTGGTGGCCAAAGTGAAATCCTATGAATCAGATGCGGGTTCTAACTCTGAGCTAGAACCAGAAAGGGGAAGACAAATCATTGACACGGAACCCAATGCCACTGTTTCTACCACCAAGCTACAACCTGGTGAACCAAATGAGCCAGAAGAAGGAGAGTGCCTATTCCATTCACAAATGTGGGTAAAAGGCACCCCGCTACACTTCATCATTGATAGCGATAGCTAGAAGAACCTCATCTCAGTAGAGGTCATCAAGTGGTTGGCCCTACCGACAAAGCCGCACCCACAACCCTACACCATTGGATGGCTCCACCAAGAAAGCGATCTTCGCGTCAGCCAACAGTGTCAACTCTCGTATGACATCAAGCCCTTCAAAGACGAGGTATTATGTGAGGTTGCTCCTATCAAATTTTGTGATGTTCTTTTGGGCCAACCTTATTTATGTAAATGTCATGTTGTAAATGAGTCTAGGCCTCATAGTTTTATTATTAATTTGAACAAGAAATTGTACAGTATACCCAAGGCATTCCCACCTAGTGCTATTTCCTTGATCTCTGCTAAGCAATGCAAGAAGGTCATCTCTCAGACGTGGAAGTTTGTCTTCTTCATCATTCTCTCTCAGAATAAGAGAAATATCACAACCACATCTAGGGTCTCTACAACTGACCTCTCCACACAGCACAAGAAAGTATATAAGTTCGTGGAAAAATACTTGGATATCTTCTCCTCACCTACCGGGGTACCTTTGCACTGCTAGGTCAAGAACCCCATCGATTTGACCCTCGACACACCACTACCCAATGGACCAGTCTAAAGCCGCTCTCTGTTAGAGAAAGAGGAGATCAAGTGACAGATCCAAGAACTACTCCACAATGGGCACATTTGTCCCAACTCATCACCTTGCGGGAGCCCAATCATGCTGGTACAGAAGAAAGCTGGAACCTAGTGACTCTGCATTGATTATCGGGCTTGCACATTGGAGTACATTTCTTTGGAACCTGACTACTCTGCATGGAAGATGGCCCTAAATCTATGAGACAAACCCAGACTTCGCCACCACCTACAAAATGTTGGGGGAAAACGCAGTTGTCAATAATTTCCATCTTCAGGATGGGTTGTTGTGTCGTCTAGGCCATAGATGTGTTCTATCAAGCGAGCGGGCAAAGATGATATGGGAATCCCACTACAGTCGGGTGGCAGGACACTTCGGCGTTGAAAAGACAGTGGCGATGCTACAAAAACATTTCTACTGGCCGAAACTTTGATAGGAGGTCAGAAAGTATATCAGGTCCTGCATTTCCTACGCTATTGTCAAACTGACCACTAAAAAACAGGGCATGTACACCCCTCTTCCTACTCCTGATAGGCCATGGGAATCTATCTCAATGGACTACATGTCAGGCCTCCCATCCACCAAGTGGGGAAATGACTGTGTTTTTGTGGTTGTTGATCGCTTTTCTAAGATGGTGATTTTGGTTGCCTACAAGAATAACATCACAGCAGAGGCCACTGCCAAGATCTTATTTGAATGATTCTGGGTACATTTTGGAATCCCAAAAACCATTGTCTCAAATCGGGACAGTCGATTTCTCAGCACATTCTGGTCGAGCCTCTGGTCACAGCCAAACATAGGTCGTAAATCGAATGATTGTGCATATCCTTTGCATGTATAATTCAAAGCACTCTATCACATGGGATGAGAGCCTTCCCTATGTCTAGCATAGCTACAACCAAGCCCTACATAGCTCAACTGGACACAACCCCTTTCAGGTGGGGTTGAGATTCCAACCATTGGGTCCCATAGATGTTGCACTTCCCCTTGCAGTCACCATGACTGACTCATCTCTTGCTCCAAATGAAGCTAACAAAGCCACCCATTTCTTTTAGTGGATCCAGTACATCCACCAATAGGTTCAGGATATCCTACAGATGTCCAATGACAAGTACAAACAACGCAATGATCAACATCAGGTGCCACATAAGTTTCAGGCGGGCGACAAAGTTTGGTTTTACTTGCAGAAAGAACGCCTTACAGGACCCCATTGGAAACTTCACCCACTTCGTTATGGGTCGTACACCATCACCAAGGTCATGGGTGATAATTATTTTCAGCTCAACATTCCTCTTTTCCTTGGCCTGCACCCAGTGTTCAATGTGGATCTCTTTCGCCCTTATTTCCCACCATTATTGGACACCTCAGAAGTAGAAGAACAGCTGACACCAATAGAGCTCAAACCCTACTACATAAAATAGGCATCCAGTGATCATATTTTGGACACACATATCAAGGGTTGTCAACAACAAAGGATCCATCTTTATCGAGTCGTCAAAGCAGGGCAGCTCCTGCACCAAGG
This sequence comes from Picea mariana, assembly GCA_032191745.1. Classification (NCBI taxonomy): domain Eukaryota; kingdom Viridiplantae; phylum Streptophyta; class Pinopsida; order Pinales; family Pinaceae; genus Picea; species Picea mariana. The sequence goes on along the minus strand of JASDQU010258461.1, from coordinate 8,479 downwards.
CAAGTGACTCACACGGGGCCAAATTCAACAGAAATTTCCTCATCTGATGGGGTACCTCAACGCAATGGATACCATTTCTTCCTAAGGATGGATGATTGATCCATGTGGATATCGGTGGCCACCCACCTTTTCCAACTGGCTCACAACAGTTTTCTGGCAATTTTGGTAATTTACTATTTTTAGCAGTTTTCACTTTCGGAGCCATTTTGAGGCCCTAAACAATGTTTTTTTGGGAAAATGGATTTGCAATTTGTAATTTATTTATATATTTCCCCTAAAATGAATCTCCTCAACTATACCTTTCCAACGGGCTATTATACGCCTAAAACGGAGATCGTATGCAAAAGTTACGACCCCGAGAAGTTGATGTACTAACTTACCCAAACAGGTCCCACATGACTTTTGGCGCTTCATCTCCTAGGGTTAGGTTTTTGGATGTCTAGGTTTTTTGGCATTCCTATTTATTGAAAAAGGGACTTCAAATCCTCAATGTAATCATCTTTTTGCGAATGAGCATAGCCATCACATCTCTTCTCAGAGATAAGCCACCACCATTCCAGCAAGCTTGTTTCCGCTGCATTTTATAGTTTCATCTTATTTCCTTATTGAATAGAAAACTAGTTTTACTATATCTATGTTATTTTGTGTTAAGCACCTGTTAATAATCTATATTCATTTCGTTCTTCTCATAAAATCTAGATCAAGTGGGGTCTGTGTTGATGATCTGTCTTTTTCCATTATTTTCTGAATCAGATTTTGAATCAGGGTTCGGCTCCTTGTCTTTGATACTGGCCACCAATGATTTTTTTGAGAGACATTCATTGGTGTTGTGATAGGGGATTTTTTGGAAATCATACCACTTTCCAGTGTCCTTGTTCATATTCCCATGACCCTTCTTTTCCTGTGGCTTGGACTGGTTTTCTAAAGGTTGTTTGTTAAGGTAGTCTTTATCATACTTTGGTTTTTGCAGATTTGCAGACCTGAACTCCCATTTGTTCTGGTGCTTAAATTTCGGCTTGATTTTAACATCATATCGATAAGAAACACCCAGTGATGAGATGCCCAGAAAATCCATTTCAGTTTGGATGTATCTGTGTAGAGCCCCATGGTATTTCAGAACCAAATGTCGCTCGGAGTCTTTGATACCCAGCTTGGTGTGCAAGGTATGGAAGGTATTGGTGAACTCCAACACTACTTGTCTCCTCTCTTATTGGTGAACTCCAACACTACTTGTATCCTCTCTTGACGCAGGGTGGTCCATCTCATGTACTGGTCTTCATAGTTTCCAACAAGGTAATATTGTTCCTTAACCGCATCCACAAAAAAATACCAAGTGGGCTCGACCCCATATATTCCAGATTCCTTTGTGGAAATTTTCTCCCAGTAAGTTTCCCACCAATGTTTGACATGGGGGAGAGCTTTAAGGAGTGTGAAGGTGATCTTTTCCCTATCGGAAAAATTGTGAAAAAAGAAATACGAGAATATTAAAATTAACTTGTAACTTGAAAGGCGAGGTGCCTCCAAAGGGTCAGCTTGATGAATACACGCTAGTTTTTATAGGCATGCATTGAAGGATGTGGGAAAATTTCTCCATCATTTCGTCCTCTGTCGCGTGAGAGCTTACTCAAGAAACATATTAATAGAATTGTCTGCTCTGTTGTTTTTCTTTTCTTCCATAATGGAGGGTCTCTTGGGTGTGCAAGAGAGATTGTACTCAAGTGAGACAAGATCGAGACCCAACTTTCTATACTCAGACCTCGTCCGAGACATGCACTGAAAAAACGATCAAGAGCAGCATGCTCTGAAACTGCTGATCCAAATTATTTTCGGCACGAAATGAGAGAGAAGATATAATAAAGGAATGTATAGAGATATCTCAGATATCCAATAATATAACAAAAATATATCATAGATGAAACCATAAACATAGATATACAGTAATACACAATTTTTATTAATGAGCGAAATGTACAAAACTGTAAAAATACAAAGTCAAAGACTCGCTAGAATGGTGGCGGCTTATCTCTAAGAAGAGATGTGATGGTTACTGACATTCACAAGAAGATGGATTAAAATGAGGTTCTAAAGGAATTTTTAACATAAATAAAGTCCAAAACCCTAACCTCAGAAGATGAAAATCCAAAAGTCTTGTGGACCCTGTTTTGGGTAGTTTCGTGTATCAACTTCCCAGGGGCGTAATTTTGGCATGCGATCTTGGTTTGGGGCGCACGATAGCTCGTTGGAAAGGTATCATCAAGGAGATTCATTTTGGGAGATAAATCAAAGCCTTTTGTTATCATTGAGGTGATTTATCTCGAAAAAAATTTATTTAGGCCCTTAAAATGGCCTAAGAAGTTAAAAACTACTAAAAATAGTAAATTGTCAAAATTGCTAGAAAATTGTTTTCAGCCAGTTGGAAAAGGTGGGTGGACATTGATATCCACCTAGATCACATGAATGGGGGATAACTACAACTATTTCAGTAGTGACTTGCTATTTGGTTATGGTTTGGACTACCTTCTTAGTACGCTAGCTTTGGAGAAGAGGTACACTACCTTGTTAGGCTATTGGTTCTAGGGTTTGCTTCTAGAATTATTCTATCTGTCAAGGTTAAGGTGCTCGGGGGTGTCCTTTTTTTCTATGGTTGGGTGACAATATTGATATATTGTCTACGGTGAAACGAGAACACTTATTATGTTAACACTTAATGTCCATACATGTCATGCTCAACAACCATTATGATCCTTCCTCTTCACCCCAAACCCCTTTATTAATATCTCGTGGTCTCATTAATCTTTTGATGGCCCTCGCTACATGTCAATTTTTGTTTTATTATGGGACCTTTTGGTCCCCTTTTTCTCTACCCTCTCTAAAGACCCCATGGGGTTCTTCCTCACCATTTATTGGTTAAATAATTTAATGGACCAAAGGTCATCACAGGTTCATTTAGTACTCCCTACCCCAAGTACTATAAGGAATTATGAGGCCATTTCTCCTTCCACTCTCCCTCCTACACATTCTCCCTAGTAGTTCAAGAATGAAAACATAATTCTCATAATTTGAGGGATCTTTCACATTCCAAATATGCTCCTCCATCATATACACCTTAGAACATGATCACTTCTCTCATCCAACACAACATCCAAGATCCATGAAGTGCTCCATGTGTAGGGTCCCAAGCACATAATGACTAGTCTCACACTCATCACCCATCTCAATTCTAATGATAAACCTGTCAAGCATGTACCTTAGAATTATTAACAAATGGAAACAACCAAGATG
>JASDQU010258457.1:0-15803 GCA_032191745.1 Picea mariana | reverse complement strand
TTGAATTTCAAAGATACCTTAGGTGACCCCTTTGGGTGGTAAAGGGATGTTGATTATATCAAAAGGAGGTCAAAAAGGGTGGTACTGGCATATAGTTGGAGGTCAAAGGTATGTAGTATGGGCAAAGAACATGGTCAAAACCGGGGACCAACAGGAGGTTTTTTCTATTTTAGCAGATTTTGCTATTTTTAGCGGTTTTCTAAATTAATCCCGGATTAAGGGATTAGGGTTTTGGTAGCTATGGAATACCTAAAACATTGTATATATTGTATGGTGAATGTTGAAATTAATACAATAAAGAGTTGAAAGGTGCGGCACCAAGGAAGGCTAGTTTTCTCCCGGTTAAGGGTTTCCAGTGTAAATCTCTGTGTACTATGTGTATGAGCCATTGATTAATTTATGTTTTGCTTAAGAATCTATATGCATTGCTTTACTTCACAGGTTTAAAACTTACACAAATAGATCCATATCATGATGTTGGGTCCGATGTTGGGATGGAAGATGATGCTCATGATGACACAGATACAGATGACAACGATGCCATTGTCGATGCAGATGACGATGATGATGATCATGATGATCATGATCATGATGGTGATGTTGATGTTGAGGCAGTTGTTGGTAGCATCCAATGAAATTCATGATCATATAGACTGCATCAAGGATCATTTTTGATATATTGTTATAATGCCTATTTTCATGGTTACTATCATATGTATCATTTCCACGGCCTTCAGTACCATATTATTAAGTTGTATCATTTTTGACATATTTCATGCTGACTTATATCATTTGGACATGACATATCATATTGACTTGTATCATTTTTTCTTACATAATTTATCATTTTTATTTATATCATTTGTACATGATGTATCATTTTGACTTATGTTGATTCTTGAACATGTATCATTTTTAGATTATATTGATCTACTGTCATATATATTTGACTTTCACTTGTTTTAGTTATATATGATGATGATCTTATCAACACTGACTCATCAATTTTTATATATTGAAAGTGGTTGATATTTTTGGGTACATATTTATTATGTATGATGGTTTTGATTTACCGCTCATGATGGATGTTGTCAAATTCACTTAAATTATAGATGTTTTACTCACTTGTTTTAATTATATATGATGATCATTTTATAATAATTATATTGTTATTTTATATATATCGGATGTTGTAGATTCTATTTTTATGGAGATTTAATAAGTATAATGATGTTGTTAATTTGTATGGATGTCAGTTTCCGTAAAAAATTATTTATAAATGTTATCCTGTAAAATATTTCAAATGCATTTGTATGACTTACTGTATAACCATATAAATTATTTAAGAGAAATGATATATTTAACTAATTAAATTGAAATAAAACATATTAAAATAATAATTGTAAGAAAAACAAGAATCATTTTTGGAAGCAAGGAAGGAAGCAACAATGGAAACAAAATTGGAAGCCAAACTAGAAGAAAAAATGGAAGCCAAACCAGAAGCAAAACTAGATGTAAAACTTGAAGCCAAACTAGAAGCCAAACTGGAAGCAAAATTGGAAGCCATATCAGAAGCAAAACTTGAAGCCAAACTAGAAGCCAAAATGGAAGCAAAATTGGAAGGCATCTCAAAAGAAAAACTCGAAGCAACACATGGTGTTATTCCTAGTGCCAAAATGGAATCAAAATTCGAAGCCATATCAGAAGAAAAATTGGACGTAAAACGGGAAGCCAAACCAGATGCAAAAATGGAAGCAAAATTGGAAGGCATATCGGAAGCAAAACTGGAAGCAACACTTGGAACTAAACTTGGCGCTAATTCTAGTTTTATTCCTGGTGCTAATTATGGCACTAATCCTAGCACTATTCCTGGCGCTAAATTTGGCACAATTATAAAAAGTCCATATTGTGCCTAATTTTGCGCCAGAAAAGGTGTTTGATTCATGGAGTAAAATACACTAAATCCGACTCTATTTTAGCTTCTAATTTCATGTTCTTTTGTAGTGAAATCTGATTGTTTTGCTTGGCCAACAATGATTTGGAGCCATGATTCAATATAATCAATTCTCGGTTGCTTAAGAATGTTGTTGTCTTTGGTTGGATGAGGAGTTTCCAATTTGAAAATAATTTCATCTTTCTCCTTATCATCAACCATATTCAAAATTATTGGTTCATAAACAATATCTTGAAAGGATTCTTCCTTCATGAAATGGAAATCTTGCCCATCATTGTTCTCAAGATTATTTTCTTCAACCAATTCTTCTTGTTGCCAATGTTTTTGTGGCTTTTCATCATCTGTTGCAACATTTTCCACATGAATATGTTGGCTGAAATATTCTTGCGCATTTGGTGGAGGCTCTTCAATTTTACTTTCAAATTTGCTTCGTGAAAGATCCTCATATGGAGTATATGAGAAGCTTAAATCTTCATTGTATCGCGTCCATATGGGATAGGGTGGGTGGAGAGCAACATTGAAATCATTAGAAAGGATATATGAGTGTATTCTTGGGATGAAATTTTCAGCAAATGAAGTTTCCAACACATCTCGACTAGTAATGGTCCCAGATAGCAATGAAAAGAACCATTCACGGGCATTCCCATGCAGATTTTGTGATAATAATCGACTTGTAACATTATCTACAATGAGATTGAAAACATCATATGTGATTTTGAAATTAAAAAAATGTTTCTTTGCATCCTCTGAAGTATTCCCAAAGAATGTGGAAAATTTTTCAATAGGAATATCAGGCATCTAAAAATCTACTTCTGGCATATTTAAAGGGATTCTATGTAATCACCTCCTTCTTTGGGTACCTCTTCCTTTTGTTGAGTCTTGTAAATCCATTGATGGACTTGGTAGAGAAGGAAAAGGACCATCACAACATGAAATAAACTCTTCATAGGAGTCATAATATAGATCTTCTTGAGATTCTTGAATCTTGCCACGGATTTTAAGAGTTCTTTCAATGGAATTTCCAGGGAGTTAATCCTCCCAAATGTTTGATGGTTCTTGGATATTTTTGAGGTCATTCAAATATGTCTCGATAATATTTTTATAAACCATGTGTATCTAGAACAAGTAACAATCTTCTTGAATCTTCTTTTTGAAACTTCGAACCATGGAGAATCTGGTCCCTCAATCAAATATGAAACAAAGCCTCTGGTATCTTGAAAATAAATTGTTCCCTAGTATGGTCGCCAAAAACATTGATGTTCATATTGGTCAATATCCAAACAACAACCTCATGAGGATATGAGTTCCCCTTCATTTTTATAGAGGTGGTACTCCTCTTTGGATGAAATGTTGAAAGATTCTTTATATGATTCTACAAAAAAATGCAAAGGGTGAATGCTAAAAGGAAAACCCCGAAATGTCTCCCAACAAATATTTGTATATACAAATGTACAACCCTTATATATAGTTATACAAATATACATCATATCATTTGAAGAAACAAAGGATAAAGTGTGCTAGTAGAGATTTGTATCCATAAGGTTTTTTAGTCTCCTTTCAACAAAAATTATGCCTTTCTTATAAAATAAAATGAATGTGGAATGTGCTATGACTTTTGGAAGATGAAAAAAAAATAGAAATGGATAGGTCTTCAAAGAATTTTAAATGAGTATTTATTTAGAACTAAAAAAAAAATTGATATACAATACATTTAAAATCACATTCTTTCAACTCAAAGACTGAGAAACCACTAATGTGATGCCCTGAAGTAGTTATTTGCAGAATAAATTTATAACAATGTTCTAAATATGACAAGTTTAATAATGTCAGAAACAAGAGGGGTGAAACAACCTCAACAAAATCTCAATAACAACTAATAAACTAAATAAAATAGCAATTTCCTTTTTACAAGGAAGGATCGTTCTCCTCTGTATGTGAAATATTACAAGATGATCGAAGAACTTAGAGAAATAAGTGATCAGACCCAAATCTTCATGTTTGTTTGAAAATACATGAAAGATTTGATGGAAGGAAACAAAATAGAAGAAAATGTAAGGAGAGAAAATTTTAAGCAGGCCAATTCATAGAATCTTGGAAAGATAGAGCTTTGCTTCATGTAGACTCTTCACCACTATAGAAACTTGTGTCTGCCAACCTCTTGATGATATTTAATTCCCTCCTTTTAAAATCTACTCACAAAACTTCTTGAATTAGTTAAGGAAAACTTCTTGAAGTAGTGAGGGTTTTCTCCTTCTAGAATTTTCCACATGCGTCCTTTTTGGAATAAATATCTTTAATTGGTGCTTTATTTAAGTCTCATTAATGAAATTAATTCATTGGAATTTGTTCCTTGAAGTGGGGCCCATTTCATCTTCAATAAAATCCATTTCATAAACTTTTATGTCCAAATTTTTCAACTGGTTTTCTTTTAAAAGTGGATTGTGTTTTATTTTTTTGAGCATAATATTTGATTTTTCAATGATGAAAACCATTCCACAGGTAATATTCATCATTCCATATTTCCAAAAAGTCTTGTTATCCCCATTTTGTGGGATACCTAAGGAGATGATGTCTCGAGGCCCTCAGGTTGCAAACATGGAGTGCCAAGAGACCACATGACTAGAAGTATCCACTTGCACATATGGAAGCCCGCTCTATCACCATAGTTTGATCCATCGCCAATGCATCCACCATGCTAGCTAGCTTCTGGAAGGCACATGGATCTTGCTCCATGCGGTAAAAATTAGGTATTGTGGTAGGTAATCACCTTAATATTTGAGGAATTTAAGCATGTTGTATTGAAGTTGCTTTTGATTATAGAACGCATGCTTGGACATTATTCTTTTGACCATGTTTCACCTTGGTGACTGTCATTGATTTCCTAGTAAGTGGCCAACTTTTGGGGAAGGGATGAAACTGGGGGTCCCTTGAAGGGTCATTATGCCATTTCCGATCATACTTATCACTTTCCACTCATCAAATTCCCATCACATTACCCTCTTCTAGAACCTTTGACTTTAATGACCCAAGATGGGAATGTACCTCATTTCATGGGAAGAAGGGGCTGAAGGCCCAAAGGCTTGTTGTTGGAAAAAGATAAAATCCAAACCATTAACCTTCTAGATGCTCACCCAGGGATCCTGAGGACAATGAAACATCTCTCATAAGAATTTATGGGACCTGTGAAAGAATAACTAATAACAAATGCAAACCAGGGACGGGCATGTATGGGAACTATTTTTAATGCTTAGGTAGAAGCCCCAAATGTGTTCACAACTTGGGGAAGCATGATGTGACCAGGGTAGAGTCAAGGTGGGAACAATTTTTATTGCTTAGGTAGAAGCCCCACCTTGGATTCAACCTAGAAATTTCCTAAAATAAATAAAGGCAATGAATGGGCTTGGAAAAAAATGCATTGAAAATGAAGGTGCAACACACCCTCCACAAAGGCACCCATAGATGAGACAATACGAGCTCTTGTATGTATTGAAATAGATTGACCTATGAATTCTAAATCCCTATCCACCTCATCATCCACTACATAACCTTGAGGGGGAACCCTTGGGAGCATCCCCCACTTGAGGGTTTTGGTTTACCCAATAGGACTTTTATGACACCCCTCCCATACCTAAACTTGGTCAATTGTATAGGTTCCTTGAGCATTTGTTTAATTTGATAAGGTATTTTTGATGAAAATTTTTAGATTCCTTATTTATTAGATGTGGTTTTCACTTGCCATGATATTTTGACTTGAGATCTTTGGAGAGCATACCCATCTGTTTTGTAGGACCTTGTTTGATGGATAGTTTTGGAGGAACAAGACTAGCTTGGGCTTCCATGGGGGTTGAATCCCACAGGTTGGATGCCAAGGGCCCACATTTTGGATCATGATGACTTTCCTTTGGAGGCCTAGAAGACATCATGGATGACCTTTCCTATCCCTTACATACCAAATGAATTTCCTATGAGAGGAAAAACGTCACTTTTGGAGGCTTGACGTCACCTAGGGATAGGGTTTGGTAGTGATGGAGTTGTTTCTCATTAACACATGGTACGTTTTGAAGGAAGGAGACTTTGAACCATGAGGAAGAGGCTTGAACGAATGACATGTGGCCTTTGGATTCCTAGCCATGCATCCCCAACTCCAACGACTAGCTCCAAGTGTCAAAACATCTCCCTAAAGGGGTGACATCATCTTATTTTAGGGCTTCTAATGTGAAAAAAGTGTAAATTAAATATTATTATTGGTTTAAGGGGTAATATAAGGGTTGTTGACACCTTGTCTTATGTTTTACCCTAATTAAGTGGACAAACTATGTTTTATACATTTTTTATAAATAGAGATCATGTGAATCTCATTTCATAACATAACTCTCCCATTGTGAGAATTATTTGGCTGAAATTTGTGCCCTCCTTGGGAAAACATTTCTCTCTTGTGATTTTTGTCTTGGTTTCTTTATGCTACTAGTGAAAGAAGTAGTGTGCTACCCTTTTTGGAGTTTTTCTTTGGCATGTATGGTGGATTTATCTTGGTGAGAGGAGGTTTATCTTGTCATTTCTTGAACTAGGTAAGGATTTATCTTATTGATGCTTCATTTATTAGTTACAAGTTTGATTTTCTAGATTTATAGGGGAATATGAAGATTTACAACCCCACCATTAACTATCATTTTGTATAGAAGTTATTTGTTACACAAAGTTTTAATAGGAGAAGTAAAAGGGATTACACCCTCCTAGTTTCTCCTAGCTTATCATATGCTTGCCTTGGGAGTAAGAGGGTTTACACTCCCAAGGATATATCATTGTTTATCTATTTATTTACTTGACTCCATAACCCAATATATAAAGGCACTAGTATAACTACATTGGAGAAATAAAATATTGCATTGGTTAACGTGAAATCTTATGATTTGAAGGTTGTCTAAGTTGGAATCAATTCTTTTCTCTATAAGATTGATTGAGCCAAAAGGGAGTCATATTTACTCAAGTAATTCTTGCTGCTATTATAAAACTTCATCTATAGCCATTAGGGATACAAAAACCCTAACACTTTTTTATTCATAACTTGCTTTTGAACTGTCAAACGCTGCTAAGAGTTTTCCACATTAATCTACTTAGCCTAGTGCAACTTTTGGGTGGGTTCTTTGTGAGTTTTGGTGGTTGGATTTGTTGTTGTAACAACTTGTTTTTCACAGCCATAAGGATGAAAAATATCTCTACAAACAATTTTTATTACAACCTTGTTTCATTGCTAAAGTCTTGTACTTTCATTCTTGAGTATCACTAGTGTTTATCTAACTCATATCTAGCATCATTCATTAGACTTATAGCAATTGTTTAGCATATTTAATACTTATCTCTTTGCTGATATACATCATTGCTTACTTCTGCAATTAGGGAAAACAAGCTTAACTTGCTTGTCCATCTAACATTATACATATATGCTCATCTTGCTCTTGTATCCCGGGTAGGTACAACATTCTTCGCAGTTGTTCTTATCTCTTGGAAACTATTGGCTATCACCAAGACTCTTTCCGAAACCTTTCCACATATTCTATATTGACCTATAGGGGGACATTTCTTCATCTCTTCACTTTCCATCTCATTTCCCCTAGGGTCACCGAGATTCCCCCCTTGAGGTGATTCTATCATCTCTAAAATGACAAGAATACTTTCCTAAGGTGACATTGGGTAGGTTTTCTCTAAATTTTCTCCATTTTGTAGTTGGGTCAGGATTTTCCCAACCTACAACTTGTACGATAGCATTTTGGCATCATTTTTTAGGAGGATTTTTAATCCTCTTCTAAAACCTAACGAAACTTTGGTAAGCTATCCCAAAGCCTTTCCCTAGCATTCCTGGTGACTCCACCTAAAGGATGTTCTCTTTCCACCCTTTGATGAGCCTTGAGCTCATCTGGTGACTCCATTGAAGTATTACCCTGAGTAATGGAAACATGGCTCTATGGGGATTTCATGAAGCATACAATGCCTTGCATATTATGGAACAGACTCATTATACGACGTTGTGACCGAGAAGTATGGGTACCAGGAAAACTTCCCAAATGATGATTAGCCTCTCTCCATGCCCAAGGAAGACTACAAAATCGTTAGAGATCAAGATCAAGATGGTGAATTCTTTGATCCTATTAAACATGATGAAGACTCAATTAAAGAACAGATCCATGGAGAAATTTTCCAACAAGAAGGAGAACTTGGTAAAGTATAATATCCATATGAGAAGAAGGAGACATTGGTATCTGTGTTCCTACCTGAAAAAGATGATGTCCTTATGCCTTGTTTTTATCTTGCACACGAAGATGAATAAATGGTTATTTGCAGTCATATTGATGGCCTTATGAAAGAATCCTTGGATATAGTTGATGAGCATATAGACACTTTCATATAGACTAGGAGATGCATATGGGATTTTGGTCATCTCATTTTTTATAGAGACCCCATTTATGACATTGAGGGTAGCTCTCAGGCAAAGGAGGTTGAGATTTCATCTTCAGAGGACTAGTCTTCATATGTGTATGATTCACATGTTTTGCATCCTAATGATGATATGTTTACATATTTGTTCCATCCATTTGAGGATGACCTGACGCAACCATTTCAGGATGATTTTCAGCCATCCCTTGGCGGTTGTGATGCATATTTTTTCTATGAGGATTTTCATCCATCATGCTTAGAATTTGATAGACACCAGAATGTGGCCATCCTAGAGAATTATGAGGTCCACACTATCAAATTAAATTACTTTCATATTGATACTTTTGGTGGGGATTTTCAGATGAAGAAGTAATGTTTCCTAAGCAAGAGGGAGGAGTTTTTATCTACACATGAGGTTATCCCTTACCATTTATCTTCTTCTCTAGGAATCCATGTAGTCTTCTTTCACTCTCTCATCTCCTCTCAGCCTTCAACAAGCAATGGATCTTTGTGTGTGAATGAATATTAAACCTCATCTATATGCGATAGTCCTATTTAGAGATGGGTTGATCGATCTTGTGGCTATCACTTCAAGTAGGATTCCTTGGATGATCATAGTTGCGGATATTCTTTACAACAGGATTTCCTCCCTCCAACCCATCTCCATGAGTTTCATTCCATGATTGATTATATGTTTATTTATGCTCATGATCGTTACGTGCTTGACTTATCTTTGTTTTTTTACATAATTAAGCATAGGGGCAAAAACTTTGATGGGATCATCAACATGTTGCATTGGTTTTATGACTTCACTTGACATCACCTATCTTTTGATCTTCAAGGCCCCAAGGCCCTAGGTAAGTAGGTAAGTCATATTTATTTCCTTTCATTTTCATCTGCTCATGTTAGTTTAGATGCATTTCATATTTCATTTTTCTCTACCTACATATTGATTTCATGATTAGTTTAGAATGTTTTTTAAAAATGCTAAAATTTTATTTTCTAGATCAGTTTCATTTTTGGATTTTTGATATATATGGACAAAGGATGAGAAAATCCATCCTAATATTGACGTGTTTGTTGTATTAGTGTGTGTAGGAATGGGTCTACCAGGAGATGTTGTAGTTCTCATGCACTCTACGACGAGCACATGTCCCCAAGTAGGAGCCAGATGATATCCCCATTTTGTGGGATAACTAAGGAGATGATGTCTCGAGGCCCTCAGGTTGAAGACATGGAGTTTCGAGAGACCAAATTACTAGAAATAGCCATTTTCACATATGGAAGCCCGCTCTATCACCACAGTTTGATCCATCGTTAGCAAATCCACCACACCATCTAGCTTCTGAAAGGCACATGGGTTTTGTTCCATGCGGTAAAAGTTAGGTATTGTGGCAAGTAATGTTGGCAACCCTACATAAATTTGTTCTTTTAAACAAGAAATTGCATTTTCTGTAGCTGCCTTCACCTCGATCTTGTGAACATTATCGTTTTGAGATGATTACTGGATTAGAAAATATGTTCTTTAATTATTTATTATTGCGTTTTCATTTTTTTTTATGTTTGGTTCATGACTGAAAGCATGAATCAAACATGAAAACCTAGATTGGTGTTATATTTTCTTTGGAAGGAATTCTTTTAAAGGTCATCATGCTTATATCAAATCCAAACCTAATGTTGGAATGACCTATTTTCGATATTTTGGATTTTTTTAATATAGTTATTGTATGGTTCGATGGTTTGTATTCAATTTATGAAGAGTTTTGTTTTGATATATTTTAAACCCCTTGCCAATTCGATGGTCGTATTAGTAATCATGAAAATCAATGCACACCTGCTTTACTCATGTCCTTACCTCACCCTGCTGGCACAATGTATTAACGATCCATTCATTACAGACATAGGGTTTCAACTCTGTATGTCAAGCTCTCATTACTAGGAATGGTAAATCTTTACGATCAAACCCTCCATGCTCATTCTCATTGTCTGTGCTATGATAACACACAGGCTTGGTTATGGCCATTTCTCCACTATCCATCTGAATTTTTTCCTATCGCTCCTACCATTTAAACCTAAAATTGTTTTAAGTTATTCCTGTTACATTCTAGTCGCATTTGTCATAGCTCATGTCGTTCACTTGGAGCCGAATGGCTGCTAGGCATTACTCGCTCACAACGATGTAATCAAAGACTTAAAAATTCAAGGCTTGGATGTCTTCCTAAAAATATTTGAAGGCTATAACCTTCAATTGGCGCAAGCTTTCACGCAGACCTTCGATGGTTGTAGAGAGAAAATTGGGGACACACAGTTAGAGATAACTGAGGGGTTTCTAAGTGAGGCAATAGGGATTCCATCGACATGAAAGAAATGGTTCAAAAACTCATGAATTGAAGGAGTGCCATGGAGCATGTTTGTAACATCCCGAAAGATCAATTGTTGTGAAAAAGGTATCCCCATCTCCCTGGTTAAACCTAGCTGGCATAGCCTATTGATGATCCTCAAACAATTCGTGACATGTGAAGGTCGATACAGATTAATCTTCATCTATCATATTAGCTTACTTATGCATTTCATTGGTTTTTAACTACGCATGTCATTTTATTTGCTAAGAAGTCTCTATAAAATGTCCAAAATATATAAGAGACAGAGTGTCGATTCAAGTCTTTTCCATCACGGATTGATTAAGATCCTTTTGATTCATCACTTGTCAATTGTGGGTGATTGTTGGGATAAGTTTTTGGTAAGGAATGGTCTTACCATGACCATTCCTATAGTAAACCCTAGCCTAGACAAGCCACTGATTAAAAACCAGTCTGATTTTTTAATTGATACGCCAGATTCTACCAACAGAAACCCTCTAGACGTCGGGATACTGAGCAAGTCTTCACCTACAAGATTTTTTTAGCAAGGGAATGCTAAGTTGAAGGTTATTAATCTATGTGTTCCTGAAATTGAATCTGCCCCTATTGTTAGTATTAACCCAAATGTTGAAAGACCTCACGAAGAGAAAACAAAGGAATGCACAGATATAGGGTTAAAAAACAAAAGGGCAAGTCACCAAATTTCGAGAAAGCTTAGGAATCGATCCAACACTCGTCTGAGTTCGATCGGCCCGATCGAGATCGATGAGTATTCAGACCCTAAGATCGAAGAGTTCCTCGTTCTTGAAGACCCATATTTGCATGGTTATAGGAAGAAAGACATTACTTCTACTAAACCCTATGACTTTGTGACGAATCTACCACCATGCCTTAATGGTAAGAAGGGGTTCCCTAGTATCAGGCCTGTTCAGAAGTAGATAACAGATAAGGTGGATACACCCATGTTTGACCATGCTATCCATAGACCATCCATTCCTCTTGTATAGTGTGATGATTGTTTCCTTTGGATCGAGCGGTATTACACCGATATCCCCCTTCTCTAGGCCTGAATCAAAATGCTTACCACTCAGAATGAATCATTGAGACGAGAAAATCTCAATCTCAAAACACATGCAGAGAAAGGGGCTAAATGCATTAAGAGGTCAGGGAACATAGTGATAAAAAATGCAACCAGTGTCAAAGTGATAATTAATTCTGAACTACCCAACCCATCTTTAGTCAATTTTTAAAATGGTAAAACAATTTTCCTCTTATTATATTCCTATTATCTCTTTTGAATTGAATCAGTTTGGAATTTGATTTTTTTTGCTAAGATAAGACTGGCTACATAATCTTTCGATTATGTAGCCAAGTCTCTTTTAAATTAAAAATAAAAATAAAAAATTAAATTAGTTATGGGCAATTTTCTAACTTATTCTTGTTTCATTTTTCAGGAAATAGTAGATCATGTTGTCGATCATCTAGGGGAAACATGTTCGATTATGCATTTGAATGATTAGTAGTTCCTTTTCTATTTCTTTTACAAAAACTTTGATTAAGTTTTGAGTACAATAGACTCTGTTATGATTAGTTGTTAGCCCACTATTTTTGTAATATTTTGATTTTATGAAATCCTATCCTATGCTATGAGATAGGAGGATGTGATTTCAAATCACTTAAAATATTGTTCATTTTGTAAGTAAAAGACATCTTTGCCTGGAACAGATTATGGACAAATGATATTCATAACTTAATGGAACAACTTATAGCATTTCATCTTTAGACCAATGTGAATGTTGTCTCATTTATGTTTTGTCTATCTTATTTTGGAATAGTAATGTGTTGTATAGCTTTAGTCTCAATGACATATGATGTTCCATTTTATTCATGTTTTAAATGTTGTTCATAATTTGTTGTTTCACAAATTATCACTGTGATCATGATATCGATTTTAATATCATGATTTACGCATGATGTTTAGTTGATTGATAAAATGAATGTCTTAAATTAAGATTTATGTTACTGTAATCATTCATAATTATAAGATCATTGTGTATACATGTCTATTATTTTTTTCTCATATTCTGACTACCAATAAAATCCTGGAGTTTGTTCGGGAAGTATCTGTACAAACCTGTCATAGATTTTTCTTACAGGCAGGACAGCTAGAGTTTTGGATCGCGTAGAGGCACAGACATGTTATAAAACTAATTTCAGGTTAGATGTATTTCCATTTAATTTATGTTATTAGTTTTTCCATCAGTGAAACAAGAAAGTTTTAGATTGGCTTTGACCATCATTCTATCCTTTTTTCATAACATATTTTATTTAAGTTCTTATATTTATGATTAGAAAACATAAAATATATAAAAAAATGTTCTTTCTTTATCTACTTTTGCAAACATTTACCAAACATTGATTTTGCAAGGCATCTACTAAAAAAAACTTGCAATTTGTAATTATTATGTACATAATGGCATGTTCATATTTATCTTTCTGTTGAATGTATTTGTAAATAATTAGATTAAAGTATATATATTATTATAGTCTTAACATTAGTTAGTTAATTTATTTTCTTTATTTTAGGACCCTAGATTGGCTAATGGAGCCATTAAACCCGTCAGAATAGGTTACACCAAACGTCTTGGGCTATTTAGACAACCCTGGATCGGACCTATTCTTCCAGTTTATGGCCTGTCAAATTTTCCTGTCAACAAATGGTGCTAGAAGGAGGGCTTGAATTCAATTGATGGCACATGTTTGTCGAAGTACTCCCCCCCCACACACTCGATCCCCTATCGTAACATGTAGTTTCTCAGACAACAACGTTATATTTGAAACAAAAACTACCTCAAACGATAATCCTGAGTTTCCCTTTGAACCAGTGACACCAGCTCCTCAAGGGGTCGACATTCAAGAAATTGTTCTTCAGTCACTCATAAGGACACGTAGTGTCTTGACCCGTATCAGAAAACCTGGTAGGCCACTTAAGCAACCCTTAGATTTCTCAGATATCTGAGAAAAACTTGAAGGCGTTGGTCTACTCTCAAACCCTTTAGGAGATAATACCACAGATCATATCGAAACACCTACTCTTGGAGCTGGAGAGTCTGGTATCCCACCTTCCCCACCTAGTTCATCTCCATCCTCTTCAGGAGGAGAGTCATCTGACGAAGGCATTTCCTCGTCTAAATCATCTCAACCTTCGACACCACCAACACCCATGGAAAACCAAAACAATCATGCCATACATTGGCTCGATCAAGATTTCGTGGCTATACCTTGACCATTGTTACACATTATTTTGGTCACTCTGGTGATGTTTCTACAGTTATGTGTTCAGACTCTCATAAGGACCTTTTGCCTGAGAAAAGTGATTGTTGTCTTCTTCTATAAAACATATTTTTAAGATGGGTTTGCTGGTTTCATGTATTGTAGGGTGCGAAAACCCTAATTCTCATAGGCTACTCTATACTTGGATTGCGAGGTGTTCGCAGTTTGCTCTATAAGCAGGGTGTGAACCTGATTCAAAGATTAAAAGGGAGAAGAGGTTACGAAGGTTATAGAAGAGGATCTTCTAGAAAATGAGTTGGCATTCGCATGGTTGGCATCCTACTGACTTCTCATATTTAGTGGGATCATCCTCATCCCTTTAACCATCTCTCCTTCTCCTATATAATGAAAGGTTTCTCAAGGAAGAGGTTAAGAAAGATTGAAAAGAGAATTGATGAAAGAATAGGTTCAGAATTGTGTGAGGAATCCTATTTGAATTGATTCTTGAGGCCTGCATTTGTCCATCAAGCCATAGTGGAACTTCTTCATGCAAACATGGAGCAATTGTGTGTGTTGGAACAAAGGACCACTGAAAGGAAGTTTGCGACATCAAGGCAACCTGGTTGTATCTTCTAATTTCATTTAATATAATATAGTGGCATGTCCCTTTCCCATAAAACCACTCCTATTTTATTACATGACTCTTTGATCACATGTTTAGGTCTTCATTGAATGTATTATTGTTTCTTTCACCTTGGCCGATTTGTGTTGGAAGATTGGTTGTTGTCATTGATGTAAACCCTAGTCATGGGTTTTGGACTACAAGATTGATAAAGGTATTTAGACATGAAGGACAATGCACATGCATATACAACACCCATGAATGGATAGTATACATCATGTTGCTTCCGGTGGTATGTGGCATGTCACATGGATCCTCATGGTTAAGGAGAAATGAATTTTTGAAGATGACAAAGTGAATTGAAGAAGGAAGTACATGTAGGCCCTGAAGATAATTAAAGAAAAGAATTACAAAATAAGAAAGTGTTAGGTCGGCCCTAATGTTAAAAGGAAGTGACATAAATGGTATAAATAAACATCATTATACATTCATTTGACACAAGTCAAATTTCAGAGGAAATAAGAAGTAAAGAAGACCGAATTTCAAGGGACGATGAAGTCTTTTGGTGATGTGTTCTAAGGTATGTTATTTTCAGGTCATCTTACATTTTTTCTAGAACTTTTTTTCTAGAATGATTCAGATGGTGACATTTCTATGGTATTGAGAAGACATATCAAGGTACCTCTAGTAAAAATTTGAGCTCTTGATTCGCTATAATCATGGAGATACACTATGTGGAAGATAGGGCTTGTGACCAGTCTTGAAGCTAGTCAATAAACAAGTGTTATGGGTAAAACAGTCATAACTTCTTCATCAAGAATCCAAATGACGTGGGAAATTTTTCATTGGAAATATTACGGACTGTAGTTTCTTGTATGCAAGTTTTAGAATCGGATGTTAAATATTGAGCGCAAGGCATTTTGTACAATTCCAATCTCCTGAATAGACCAGAATTGAATAAAGTCTACCATTCTTTCTATAACTTCTTTTTGGGGAGGATTCAAGGAGTGAAACTTGGAGGAGTTTCAGAGAATACATTGAGTAATATTATATACAGGATCAAAGTACTCCAAGAATTGAAGAATTACAGAAATTGAAGAAGTTTCAAGAAGCATTATCAGGTTCTATGTGATGATTGGTTGATGGTTATGATTTAATGTAA
>JASDQU010258456.1:0-10272 GCA_032191745.1 Picea mariana | reverse complement strand
TGTTGAAAGACACTCAGCCTTAATCTCCCCATTGGTCTACAAGATCCAATGGCCCACAGAACTTCGGTGATTCTTCCTCTAAGAATTTCAACCATCCGTTCAAATTCCCCAAAGACTTCTGCCCAATTACCTTGGTGTCTTTCCTTCTGATCTTAAGTTCTATGAGGTGACTCTCGACCTCATTCTTCCCTTGAACACTTCAAAAGTTCTAACCCTTCTGAATTTGGACTCTCACTGTAACTATTGGAATCTAAGGAATCAATACACGCACACCTTGCGACACTCATAATAACCCTTGGTTGCTTCACTCTTCAACTATGCACACTTCTCTGCAACCACAGTCCTTCAAACTTCCTCCTTAGTTGATAAATCCTAAGGATTCCACTCGCCTATGCACACCTTGCATGGCTCTGTACTACACTTTCACTTCTGTTGAAGTGAGAACAACAGTATCCCTCCTTATATTTCTAAGATAAAACTCAGAACTTCGTCAAGAGATGCCTTGTGAACATTCAATGCACTCTTTGCAGGAATTATCAGGATGAGAAACAATTCAAACTCATACTTCTCTCCTCATAGACTTCATACATTCAACATGAAATCAAGAGCATACACAAATATAACATTGAAATAAATGCATAACAAACAAACAAAACAACTGTAAACATACCATTCAACAGATGTAAACAGTAAGCATAATAACACCATGAATGTGAGTCAAAGATTTTATATATTAACTCAAATATTCCAGTACATGGGTTCTGATCTGTTCTTCTGTGCTCCTACTCTCTATATCTCTACAACTTAAAATGAGAATTGCTATGATTACAATACAATGCCTACAAGGGAGCTTTCTAGATTTTTCCCTCTTCCAGCTCTAGCTATCTAATCGAAATTAAAGCTACCTATTTTACATTCATTATACTTAAATGCCTCCATATCGGGTAGCTGAGAGAAACGCTCAAGATCTGTTTCCAATCTCCCAAAACATAAATGTAGTTACATTCTCCTAATTATTACATTAATGTTCCTTCATTCAAATTCAAAATGTCTCAAAATGTGCGCTGGTGCAATTCTAGTTGTCCTTCACCTTTGCGTTTTCTTTGTTGGCTCTCTTGCGATGCTCCTGCATCATACTCCCTTGGTTGAAAAAATCATGAACCCCTATTCATGAGCTCCTACATTGTCTTTCCATGTCTTTTTATATTTGCTTCACTCTCCCAACTGGCATACTCAATCTGGTGTCCTTTCCACTTGACTAAATATTCAAAATATGTCTTCATTTGGGTCTTCTTTCTGACTCTATGGTTAATTGTTGTCTCCATCTGTGGATCAGGCATCTGTATGACCCACTGAACTTCTTTTTGATCCTTCTTTGTTCCTGCTTCATCATCTTTGTAAGGGTACAAATCTGTTATGTTGAATATGGGCAATATTCCTATCCCATCTGGAAATTCTATTTCATAAGCATTGGACTCAAATTTTATTATGATCTTACACGGTCCAATTTTCTTCATTTTCAACTTATTGTATGTTCCCCTTGGGAATGTTTCTTTCCTCAGATGCTCTAGAACTAAATCTCCTAATTCAAAATGAAGTTCTCTCCTGTGTTGATCTATTCTATGCTTATATTCCTGGTTGGAATTCTTTAACCGCTCTCTGATTTTGCCGTGGAGCTCTTGCATCTCTGCTGCAAAATCCTCTGCTCCAACACTTATGAATTCATTCTACTCTAAGTGCCTCAACTCAGATACTCCTCTCGGATACATTCCATACATAGTTTGGAATGGGCTCTATTCTGTACTCTTGTTTGGCAAATTGTTGTATGCAAATTCTACTTGTGGAAGAATCCGATCCCACTGACTGTGATGTTCAGCCACCAAACTTCTCAATAAATCCCCCAAGCTTCGATTTACTACCTCAGTCTGTCCATCCGTCTAAGGGTGATATGTTGATCTAAAAGATAAATTCATCCCTAGATTTTTCCATAGGTTCCTCCAGAAATGACCAACAAATTTGGTATCCCTGTCTGAAACAATACTCTTGGGTAAGTCACGAAGTCTAACAAATTATTTGAAAAACAAGTTTGCAATGTGAGTTGCATCACTAGTTTTCTGACATGGAATCAAATGTGTCATTTTAGAAAATCTGTCGACTACCACGAATATGCAATCACAACCCCTTTGTGTCCTTGGCAGTCCTAACACAAAATCCATGCTTACCACGTCCCACAGCCTCTATGGTACTGGCAACAGTTGATACAACCCTGTATTCTATCTTTTCCCCTTTGCATGCTGACAAATTCTACATCTGTTCATGAATTTCTTGACATCCATCCTCAGTCCTGGCCAATAGTATGAGTTGTTCAACTGCGCAAACGTTTTGTCATGGCCAAAATGTCCAACCAATCCCCCACTATGTTTTTCTTTCAGAAGATTCTCTCTCATAGAACTCTTCGGAATACATAGCTGATTTCCCTTTAATAACAGTCCATTCTGAATCAAATATTTGATCCATTGGCTTCTGTCTCTGAGAACTGGGTTCTCACATGCTTCATAAGCCCCTTTAAAATTTGCATCATCCCTATACATGTCCTTAAGGATATCAAAACCTAAGGTCTTGACATGAAAATCTTGCAGAATCAAACATTTCCTTCTTAAAGCATCAACAACTTTATTAGCAGTTCCAGAAATATTCTTTATAACAAAAGTAAAATTCTTCATATATTCAACCCATTTTGCATGTTTCTGGTTCAGTTTTTCCTGTCGAGTTATGAATTGTAAGGCATGGTTATCACTATACAAGAGAAACTCCTTTGGAACCAAGTAATGCCTCCATTTCTTCAATGCCTGTATCACTGCATAAAATTCTTTATCATATGTGGAGTATTTCACTTTGGCATCGTTCATCTTCTCATTGAAATATGCAATCAGTCTATTGTCTTGACTCAAGACTTCTCCAATCACAAATCAACTTGCATCACATCTGACTTGGAACGTTTTACTGAAATCTGGCAAAAACAAAACTGGTTGTCGAGTTATCTTCTCTTTCAGCAACTTGAAACTTTTCTCTATTTCCTCAGTCCAATGGAAAGATTTATGTCTTTTCTTGAATGTATCCATCATTGGTGCAGACATTCCACTAAATTTTTTGATGAATTTACTATAAAATCTAGCCAATCCATGGAAGCTTCGAACTTCAAAGATATTCTTTGGTAATGGCCAATATTTGATTGCTTTTACCTCCTCAGGATCCATCTTTAGCTTGTTCGAAGAGATCACAAAACCAAATAAACGAGCTCTTTCTTCATGAAAGATGACTTCTTGAAATTTATCAGCAACTTCTCTTGCTGTAACCTCCTCATTACTACAGCTAAATTCTTCAGATGCTCTTCTTCAGTCTTACTAAAGATCAGTATATCATCAAGATACACAATCACAAAATTTCCAATGAAATATTTCAAGACTTCGTTCATCAACCTCATAAAAGTACTTTCCGCATTCATCAAACCAAATGGCATGAAAAGCAATTCATATAGTCCTTCATTTGTTTTGAATGTTGTCTCCATTCATCACCTTCTCTCATTCTAATCTGGTGATATCCTCTCTTCAGTTCAATTTTTGAAAAAAAATTTGCTCCACTCAAGAAATCCATCAAGTCATCCATCCTCGGTAAAGGAAATCTATACCTGATGGTGATTTTGCTTATATCTCTTGAGTCAATACACATTCTCCATCCACCATCCTTTTTTGGACTTAACACCATAGGTACAACGCATGGACTCAAGCTTTCTCTCACCAATCCTTTATCCATCAAATCCTGGACTTTCTTCTTAACTTATTCATTCTCCTACAACGTCAATATATATACTGCTTTGTTTGGTAAACTTGCTCTAGGTATAAGATCAATATGATGTCTTACACTCCTGATAGGTGGCAACGAACAAGGTAAATCATTCACCATGATATTAGCAAAATTCTCTAGCAGTTCCTGAATTTCCTCAGGTACATCATCTATCTTGGTATTGGTTAAGATGACTCTAGGCTTCCTTACTACAACAAACTGCATGTCTTCCTCTTTCTTAACTTCATCAAGAATTTCCTTCCCACTCATGAGAAGTATAGTATTGCTCACCTTTGTTTTTACCTCCTTGTCCTTAATTGGCATTAACGTATGAGTCCTACCATCCTTCTCTAAGGTATATGTATTCTTTCTCCCATAGTGAACAACATTTCTGTCATATTTCCATGGTATCCCCCAAAAAATATGATAGACATCCATGGGAATAACATCACATAAAATTTCATCCTTGTATCCCCCTATCTTAAATTTAGCTAAACATTGTTTAGTGACAATTACCTGATGTCCTTTTTGCAACCACGAAACCTTGTATGGGCTTGAATGTGAAACAATCTCCAACTCCAATTTCTCCACCATTTCTGTGGATACTAAATTATATGTGCTTCCACTATCCACTATCACCTTGCATACCCTATCCTTGGTAATGCAAGCAGTTCTAAACAAATTGTTTCTTTGGACTGGATTTTCTATCTCCTTCTTTGGCTTCAAGAGAATTTTCCGCATCATTAAAGATCTTCCACCTTCTTCATCTTTAGCCTCGACATTTCCCCTCCGTGCTTATCAAATCTGAGCTTCACCTCCTCCATCTCTTTTTCTATCAGGACATTCATAAGACTTATGTCGAATCTTTCCACAGACAAAACATTTTATCTCATCACCTTGGCCTCTTCATCTTCCTCTGGCTCGAGGAAAAGTATTTCTATCGACATACTGTCTCCCCTGTGAACTTCCTCCTCTTTCAGGGTGAGTGTGAGGATTCTTCTCTTCATCCTTGGGTTTCTGCACTCTGTCTTGGGTAATTGCTTTGCCTCTGCTCTGACTTCTACCTTTTCTTCTTTGACCTTGCTTTCGGGCCAATTTCTCTTCAGCCTTCAGAGAAATATGATAAGCATCTTCCACATTTCCAATCGTCACTGTTCTCAGATCATCTTGAATGTAATATCTTAGACCATTCATGTATCTAGCGACCCTCTCGTCATCACTCTCATGATGACCTGCTCTGATGTTTATCCTATAAAACTCTTCAGTGTATTATTTCACTGTCATTCCTTTCTGTCTCAAATTTTTCATTCTTCGAAACAGATAAATTTGCTAATCTCTAGGTATAAACTTGGCTTTCATCTTTGCCACCATTCTATCATATATTTTGATTCTTTGCTTTCCTTTGCAACGCCTATCAGCCTGCAGTTCATCCCACCACAGTGACGACATGTTTAACTTTCTTATCTTCCTTGACATCCTCATAGTCGAAGTACTTATCCCAAGATCTAAACCAATCTAACAGCTCCTCAACATCTAAGTTTCCTTCATACATTGGAATATCCATATTTTCCCTAGAACCTATTCTTGTAATAGCTATGAATAGACGTTCTTTCACAGCATCTTCGACTGCAAATTCTTCTTCAGCTCCATCCTCATTTTCAATTTCGTCTTCACTGACATCTCCGACATCAATTGTTTGTCTCTGTGTGGTATCCATAGAATCTAATCGAGCACAGAGTTCTCTCATTTACCTTTCCACAGCTGGATCAGGAATTTTCCTCTCATGACGTCTTTTGGGTGGCATCATTCGAATCTGTTCCATGTAGAATTTAGAATCTGAGATTTGAAACCACTCTGACGCAGACATCCCCTACCTCAGCAGGTTCTGCATGACCTCTCGGTCTAGGATCATTCTTAATATCCCCTTTGAGTATGATTGAATATTTGATGCCCCATAGGAATGCTCCACACACAATTGTCTATCCACATGTCCTTCTTTGGAGCTACACTTGGGCAAGTAAGCCCTATGCCCCAACTCTCACTTAAGTGACCAACCGACGTGACCACAATCTTCACCCGAAAAGTGATTCGGTTTTCACGACTTCGCAATCACTGATGTGAGTCCCTCTGATTCGTCAATCCCCAAAACCCTGAAAGTCTAATGGGTTCTTTGATTCATCCCTTGAATTTACTTGATGTGACTACTGACTAGAACCTAGGGCCATGTTGGCATCCCCACAATATTTTCAATTCTTAAAGCAATGAATCATAAATTTTATAGCTTTCCCCGCTTAAAAATTTGAACATTGCTACTTGAAAGATGAATCTTGGGCTATATAAGGTTTTTATTTTTCCTAGTTCTCGTTTTCATGCTTTGTTCATGACTGAAAGCATGAACAAAGAATTGAAACTTCTGAATTTATTGGATTTGATTTTAGGGATTATTTTCCTAATAAAACTAATGATTATACAAACCTTTTTAAGAATGTTTTTTTTCTTTAAGGCCTATCTCATGTCAATAAAATGGTTGTTTTTAATTGCTCATTGTTATAAGGTCTACTTTGGACATTTGAATGCTATACCAGGAATCGATTAATGTTAGAATAGGATTGTGTTCCATGTATCATTTTTGGTAAATCCTTATATGGTTGTTATGTGTGATTTGTCAAACACCTCTCTTCTTGACCTTATAATGCATAACTCCACCCTTTACACATGATGATACTTAAACGCATGCGGTCATATTTTGTACTCTGCTAGTAGTGGAAGCTTGGAAACAACATGTCCATTATTTCCATTTAAGTCTCGTACCCTCGATGATTCATTACACCACAACACTCGATTCTTTTACGAAACCCCTTATGCCTTCATTTAATGCGCGCGAGGGTTTTGTTTCTATGGTTTTTTCCATGTTCCTCCCTGTTCTATGAAACACTTCTTGCTGACAATGGCTTCTATTGCCCCCATTACTGTTTGTCTCAATCCACATGGCCCCTGTTGTCTGCATCAAACCAAATGGATCGCAAACCCTGCTCCTGTATGACAACGCAAGGGAAGACCTTAAGGGTCAAGGCTGGCTCGACATTCTTGAGAGATTTCAACATTTTAACTTGCAAACAACCCAGGAGTTTTCCCTCTCTTTTGATGGCTTCTGAGCCAAAGTAGGAGATATTCAAATCGAAGTCACCGAGGAGTTTTTAAGCCATGTGATAGGTCTTCCACTTAGCGGGAAGAAATGGTTTAAAAATTCCAAGGTAGAGGAGGTGTCATGGAGCCTGTTCTTTACCTCTAGGAAAATCAATTGTTGTGATAAAGGTATGGATGTATCTCTGTTGAAAACTAGGTGGCATTGTTTATTGGCAATCTTGAGACAATTCGTTACATGGCAGGGTCGCTTTGGCCTTGTTTTTCTGTATCACATAATATTGTTGATGAACTTCATCGATTTCTAGTTGAATATGCCTTTTTATTTATTGATAAGTTTGTATAAGATGGCCAAGAAGTATAAGAGATAGCGTTTAAATTCCAGACTGTTTCATCATGGATTGATAAGTTTTGTTAGTCCATCAATTAAAATTGCAAGGGGATTATTGGGAAACTTTCCTAACTCGAAATGGTTTCATTACACCCAGTCCCATAGAGGTTGATAAGACCATGTTGGAAGAAACCCCAATCCCTTCCATTGACAGAACAATCTCCTTATCTAAGGAACCCTGTGATAGGGCCGTGCTCAATGAGCCTATGCCCAAGCAACCAGATGTTGAACCATCATCCTTTGAATTTCAAGACCATGAGCAGTACACCTACCCTGACACCTCTGCAAAAAATGCAAACAGGCCCTCGCGCAAACTGTCCAAAAATGACTCGGATGTAGGG
This sequence comes from Picea mariana, assembly GCA_032191745.1. NCBI lineage: Eukaryota > Viridiplantae > Streptophyta > Pinopsida > Pinales > Pinaceae > Picea > Picea mariana. The sequence goes on along the minus strand of JASDQU010258456.1, from coordinate 2,553 downwards.
TTTAAAAACAAAAGGGCAAGGAGATTAATTTCTAGGAGCCTACGAAATAAATCGAAGTCTTATATAAGCTTGATCAAAATGATCGACGTCCATGAGAGCTCCAATTCTGAGATCGAGATATTTTTGGCAGAGGAAGACCCGAGTTACCTCAAACCAGATCTCAGCTAGGCCTACGATTTCGTAGACAATCTGCCACCGTGCCTGAAGCATAGCCAAGTTTTTTCAGGTATTAAACTCGGTAAAAAAACCCAAAGATAACAATGGTAGCATTCTAATGCATGGACATGGACTTCCTCGAACAACTGTTATAGATCCATTGTGTGATGTTTGTTTTTTTTGGATCGACAAGTATTACACAGATATACCTTCCCTTCAAATGCAGATCAAAACCCTCACCACTCAGATCAACTCATTAAAAAGTGAAAATCAAATACTTAGGTTAAGCATTCAAAGGCAAGGGAAGCATTTGAAAAGAAATGGAAACGTAATAATAAAGAATGTTGAGAGTGTTACAGCAATAGTTAACTCAGAGATCTTGTGAGTCAAATTTAGCATGCAGTTATGAGGTAAAGTTTTGTTTGATTTTCTTAGTTGTATTTTTATTTTAGTTTTTCTATTGTTATAGATTTAATTAGATTTATGTTGTTTGAAATAAAACTAGCTACAAAATCAGTTGATTCTGTAGCTAGTTCATTCTCATTCGAATTTTCTGGAAATTATTGGTTAGAATAATATCTAAACTCCTGTATTTTCATTTTTCCTTTCAAGATATCGTATAGTTGGTGGCGATCTGATAATATGGACCATTTCTTAGTTTATTATCCATTTCTTTGGCTCATATTTTGTAAACAAAAACAAGCTTTTTATAGTTTGAGAGATACATTATGATATGGAGTGGTTATAGTACCCTCTATTTTGTAATTAGCAAATCATTTTTGAGATTTAATATTATCCCACAAGATAAGATGTTTAGCTTCTATGAACTCTTTAAATATTAGATATTTTTGTAATGAAGGCATCCTCGCCTGGGGCAAAAGATGGACGTTTGATTTACAGACTTTAATGGAACAACAATGCACATTTTGGCTTTAGCTTTTTGTGGATGGTCTATTCATTTAAGTTTTGTTTATCTTGATATAATAATAAGTTTTGATAGATTTAGTCTTCATGATTTATTATGTTATTGGGATAATCCCTTTATAAATGTGTCCATAAATAATGCATCAGATATTAATTGTGTGATCATCTATTTAGTTTTAATTACAATATTTCTCCTTTAATTTTCACTGAAAGATTAAATGCAAGGTTGTTTGCTAATAGATGTTTATTAATGAAATTACTTGCAATCGTGAGATCAAAGTAACTATTGGTATCATTATTTCTATTATTAAAACTTAACTACCAACATAATTGTTTTGCATTTATTTAGAACAGACTTAAAGTTCCTTGCAGGTTTTCCTCCTAGACAAGGTGGTTGAATGTTTTATGATCATACATATATTTGGATGCATATCATTAGCTCGCTAACATGTTAGTTTATTTCTTTCTATCATTTGTTTATCGTTGAAACTCAAATATATGTTTTGGCTTTGACCATCCACATACTTCTATTTCATGATATTTTTTTTTTTTATTTTTTTTTTAGTTTAGATTAATTAAGAAAAAACAAAAAAAATATCTTATGTGCTTTCTTTATCTTCTTTTTTAAAGAAGTCATTTTCACATCTAGTTTAGTAAGTTTAGACTAAAAATTGTAGCATGTAAATAATGTATATAAATGCGATTTATCTATATTTGGCTTAAATATGCCTATTACAGTGACATCAGAGCATATGTACATATATGTATATAATATTTAGTAATTAGTTATTTATTTATTTTATTTTATTTTTGTTTCTTTTAGGATTCTTATATTGGCCAACGGAGCCATTAAACCCATCAGAACGAGTTATACCAAATGACTTGGGTTACTTAGACAACTACGGACCGGACTCGTTCTTCCAATTGACGGACGATCATTTTTGCCCGTCAACAAATGGTGCTAGAAGGAGGACCTGAATACGATTGATGACACGTGGAAGTCGCAAGACTCCTCCCCCACACACTTGCTCCCCTATAGTAACAAGGAGTCATTCTGACAACAACGTTACCTCTCAAACAACAACTATCTCAAATGAAAATCCACAGATTACCGTTGAACCAGTAACACCAAACCCTCAAGGGTCTGACGTACAAGAAATTGTCCGTCAATCACTTCTAAGGACACATGGTGCTTTGGCCCGTATCAGAAAACCTGATCGGCAACTGAATAAACCTCTAGATTTCTCTGATATTAGAGAGAAACCTGAAGGCACTAGTTTTCTCCTAAACCCCACACACTAGTACATTTGGGTCAAATTTCGACGACGTGTTCGACGCAATTGCCTCTTTATATTGTCTAGAGAATGACAAACAGCGGACCCCCTCAAACGTCGTTTCACGTGACGTCTCTTTTCTGACAACATAGATTTCATCGTTATTGCGACATCTTGGAGGTGGCAAGACCGACGTCTT
>JASDQU010258450.1:0-11254 GCA_032191745.1 Picea mariana | reverse complement strand
TAACCGGGGTCACATCTTTTAACTCAGGGATTAGACGTCGTCGGGGTTTTTCGCCTCGGCGTTCTCCAAGTCCAAATTTTTATGTTTACATCTCCGAAAGCCGAGAACACGAGGTTCTTTCGGGCTAACCCTGGTTAGGATTAAAAAGTTAAAAAGCTAACCATGGTTAAATCTATTCTCGGCATTTCGCCACTCGACACTATCTTTTATAAAGTTACGGATTTAAAAAACCCGACTTACGAAGTCATGAGGTAATTATAGTGAGATTAATTAGTTGCCTAATCTAAGTTTTTCTTCTTCTAAGATAAGCCTTAATTGTCGCCATCTCGCGGTTTCGTGACTCGGCATACTAATCTCCAATAAACTTGTCTTCGAAGTCCCGAGTCGTGATATGGAAAATAAAGTGAATAGGAAATTAATGACGTTACAAATCACGATTTAGGTTAATTAAGACAAAATGGGTCCTCGCAGTCTTGCGAATTGAAAACTCAAAATGGTGCAAGGAAATTCACGATGCTGCGAAAGGCAAGAAAATTGTTAATGTTGCTCGGTCTGAATATTTAAAAATCAATCAAGATATGTCCCATGCATCGAGGTTTGCGTTTTTCCTGAGGTAGCTACTTTCTCTTCATATCCTGACTGCTTATCGAACCACCAAACATTGATGACATCAATCAATAATTAGGGTGAATCCACGAACAAATAAGATCGGATTTCATGCAATAAATTTGTCTCTAATTGCGATTTGACAGACCTATTATGAAGAGTACAGAATTTTCAAATATATACAAGAGTTTCATTTTATTATAATGAAAACATTTTTCATAAGCACACAGAGATCGTCATTTTGCGAGTGAACTAATTTCTGCATGTATAGACAGGTCTATCGCAGAAGGGAAAAAGCTCAAGTTTCAGCGATGGCTCCACGGAAAGCAGCGAAGGAAAATATCAAGGTGGCAGGGCAAGGTTCGGATAATGTCTCCAACGCTTCACCCTGAAGTGTTGATTCAATCCCGAGCTGGTCATTTGTTTCAGATATCCTGCAAACTGAGCTGGTGAATTATTCAGATTCCGATGACAGCGATAACGAGAAGGATGACCTGAACACTAAATACAAGATAGTGGTTCAATCTAGAATGCACAAGGTAGCAACCAGACCATAGTTTCTTCCCTATTATGATATGATCTGATGGGCGTTAGATCACATATCCTTACCCACAAGAACTATCATAAATGACCAGCAGGTCACAGTCGGGAATTTTAGACTGGAGAACATCCAAACCATGTATAAGCTCTCGACAACATCTGAATACACATATGATGCTGAATTCCTGGAGGGATTCAAACAGAAGGACTGCACAGAATATGACAAAACCATGCCCAGTTTGATTAAAGATTGGGTTTCGCATGCCGCGAAGTTCAGGGAAAATGACCAAGGCATATATTCTATCTCTTCTTTGGAGCCACAGTATAAATATGTGGCCATGATGACTTGTCGTCTATTTGGGAGAGAAGACACCTCGCATTTCTACATCACGTGGGTGCCTCTCATATTTCGAGTTGCAGAAGGTTGCTCGTTTAATTGGGCAAAGATTCTCTATGACAGTTTGTTTAACAGGGTCACAGAGTATCGAGAGCAAAGGACAGGTAGGAGACCATCCTCATTTTTCATGTCTGCATATATCATGGACGCAATATGTTGCATGACACCATTCCCTTTGATGAATTGGGCTTGGAATCCATCCCAAGAAAAACCTGTACATGAGTACCATGAAAAACTTTGGGAAAATAAAGCAGGCAAATTTATTTACGAAATTTTCAACTGGGTGATGGTGCCCCTGCACATCGCCATTTTTGGTCATTCGCCACCTTGTATCTTAGACAACATCGCTACAAATCTGAGCGGTATAGCAGATTGGTACGTAGAAACAAATTTTTCCTATTTCAGAGTATTCGGAGCTACTGTTCCCCCGCTTGGGCTACCACTGTTCATCCTCGACAAGCTGGCATGTCGCGAGATTGCCCAACAAACAGTGATTGGTGGGGTGAGTAAAGAGATCAAAGCATCTTCGAAGAAGGTATGGCCGTTTTTCCCTCTTTGGCTAACTTCTTATTCTTTATTGGATTTTGGGCATGCTAAAGCCGAGGCTGCAGCCCTAGAAGACCTGAGTTTGGTCTCCATTGAATATAAAAAACATGATACTCAGAAAATTGTAAGCAACTATTTGGCAAATTGTGGGCTGGAGAGGTTTGAACACGAGTGTTCACCCTCGGATGACGTTTTCTGAGGGGCGAGATCTTATGGGGAAGTGCTAGTCAGGATCCGATCTTTAGCACCCGAAGACATGGCGTCTGTATTAAAGTTCCAAGAACATAGACGAAGAATCCTTCCCACTGTGTTGGGTGGTTTGGGTATTTCAGAGGCGAAAAAGAAGGATGCTGAAGGTTTTGAGGATCAAATTTCTAACCTCGGAAAACACCAGGAAGGGGAGCAAGTGAAGATTCCCAAAGCAGAAGAGGAGACTACACACCCACCCAGGGAACAGAGTTCAGAGGCAGAAGTGAAAACTCCAGGCCCACCAGGCGAAAAAAAATTGGAGACTGAAATAGAGGCTCTAGGTACACCAAAAGAGCAGAACCCTATCAATACTCCAAAAGAGTCAGCAAAACAAATAGGAAATCCCATCACCTTGGTCACACCCTTACAGTCGGCATAGGGAAATGTCAGCGAGGCATGGATATTTGATGAAGAACTGAGGCCTATCAGAGCGGAAGAACTTCCTCCGAATGAGTTATTCTTTGACAAAAAGAGAAAATCAGTTGTGAAAAGGGAGGTTTACCAGGACGAAGGATCGACTGCTAAAAAATTCAAAGTTATGACCGATGGAAAGAACAAAAAGAATGAGGAATTCACCATGGAGATCGCAGGAACGCTGGGAGCGTATGCATTTGCGAATCAATTCTCGGTCGGGATGTTAAAAAGCTAGCTCAAAAGAAAGAATCGCTTGATCAAGACTCTCGAGGCCAGAGTGGTTTCGGCTGCAGAAAGAGCTAAAGTTCGGGTGAGTGGGGAAATAGAACTAGCCCGACTAGCCGATAAAAAGGAAATAGAAGTGCTCAAAACTAAGTTAGAACAAGCACATTTAGTGATCTGAGACGGTCGGGTGTAGGCTGGTCAGCAGAGGACTATGATTGCAGAGTTGCAGGCACAGGTGGAGATTGCTGAAGGTAGGGTGATTGATGTCGAGGGTTTTAAATCCCGAGCAACCCAGATTCGGAGCAAGATCTCTTCTGCACAGCAAAGTTTGATCGCCAAAATAGGAACAATCTGAGAGAATTGTTTGTTGATGCATCGAGTTTCCTAGAACTTGAATGACAGAGAAAGAGATGTAGGAGCGGCTCGGGTCACCTTTCAGGAGGCAGTAATAGCCACGAATGATAGAGTTTCAGCAGGTTCCCCCGGACTCACTCTCCCAGAACAAACTAGAAGTAATATTTTGTTGAAGGACTGGGAGCACAGCATTACCCTGGGCCAGGAACAAGCCCAAAAAGTGACCAATTCATTATAAGAAGCCTTCAATTCCATAGAGGGCGAGCTGTTGGGTATGGACACTAGAGGCTATGCCAAACATTTAATACAAATGAATGTAGAACAAATCTCTCTTGATCTGAAAGAGAAGGAGGTGAGAGATTTGGCAGATATCTCTCAGATAGACAGGGTGGACATGGCTCAAGTTGATAACCATATGATCCAACCCAACGCACAAATAAGTGCCCTCGACATCGCCGATGCACAAACAGCGACAAGCTGCAGCAGTTATCCCGAGAATGCTACTTCACCGAGGCCAGCTGTCAAGTGGAACCTTCGTAGCTAGTATCCAAATTTGTGGACAGATTCATTGCATACATTGAATCCACGCGAAGATGAGCACCTAGCACCATGTAAAGGTGGAGCTAGAGAAAGGGAGTGAATGCGCTCCTCCAAGTTGTAACCAAATTTGTGTAACCGTTGAGAGCCTAACTGACCTGTAAAGTTGTATAAATATATCACAGAGCGAAATAAACAAGGATGGACCTTTTTGGTATCGATTGTAATAGAGCTTTTTGCATTGAAAAAATTAATACAAGCGAATTTGGAGATTCTCGATTTCGTCCAAATTGTGTTACAAGTTTGTTTCTTAGTATTTCATGTTTCATTTCATTCCATGATTCATAATTGATGAGCTTTGTTATACTTTAGTACGACCACTACTATAACAAAAGAATTCTGGTTTTTTGCATTTGTTTATTGTATTTCCTCTGCACCAACGATCAGTGGGTGTAAGACCAATTGGCACTTTCAGAATTCTACGTTTATTCTTTGCTATGTCAGTTATTTTCTTACTAATTTCCTCTTCTGTTTATATGTGAGTTTTCTTTTTGACAGGAACCTCGTGTTATATGTAGCTAAATGTTTCTCTTTCGCATCACACCTTTATATTAAAATATAATACAGTTACGGGAAAGAGCCTTCATTTGCAATTTTTATTTTATTCAGAAAACATAAAAAATTCTCTTTATTTCGACCAAATTGAAACAACGTTGAAATCTCTCTTTAAATTATTTCCAACGATTACTGTTCCTCAATGACTGTACCTGCCGCTACACAACCTAATATTGAACCCAGACTATCTAATCAAACACATATTGCTTTAATTCTTTTCGACACAATCCTTAAAACTGCTAACAGCTGGGAAGAACTTGAACGTTCATGGGCAGCCATTGAACAAGATATTACTACTCAGGAACATTTGGAAGCTAGACAACGAGAACGTAGAAATCCTCATTAGTTTCCTATACCGAAGGTTAGCGAAATCATTTTATTAATCTTTAACTTACTTTCGGATGCCTTGACACTGTACTTTAAGCCTTAAGTACAGACTCAGGAACAACAGTTTGTATATTCTCTTGAAGGTGATGCTGCTGAATGGTTCCCTAATTTTTTCGCAGCTAAGTTTAGCACCCTTGATGAAATATTGAATGAGTTTAGGAAGAGATGGGGTGATAAAAAAGAACACAGATTTCAACTTGCTGCTTTTACCACTAGTTAGAAAAAAGAAAATGAAACAGTGGTTGAATTTAACACTGAGTTTAATAGCTTGGTGAAAAACCTTCATAGAGATATTAATCCTTCTGATGCAGCCATTTTGATTTATTATATTGAGGCATTTGAAGGTGAAATGAGATATGCCCTAAGGGATAAATATCCTCAAACTTTAGAAGCAGCACAAAATATAGTTATAAGGGTTGAACAAAATTTGCTTGAGGCTAGGAAGTCTAATATTCCTGGTTTTACAAGGGGTTCCTCTTCAAAGGTTAATGATGAGAAGAAGAAAGAATCAAGGGGTCAAGAATCATCAAGTGATGGGATTAAGGAGTTGACTCAATCAATCAAGCAAATGGAAATTAATCATGCTAATCAACTGAAGGAACATGTTAGTCATATGAATGCCATGCAAAGTCGATTAATATCCATGGAAAGGGCCCAAGCTAGTAGGCCCCCACATAGGCCAAATGATAAGTGGCCAAGAATACCTCCCCACAATGATCAAAGGCCACCTAATCCTTTTGAATCCACCAACTTGGTATAACATCAAGGTATACCTTATTGTAGACCTTGTGGTGAGTTTCATGAGGAAGCTACTTGTCCAGTTTTTCTTGAAGATTGTTATAGTGACTATGGAAATGAACAAATAAATATGTGTAGTAGAAACTATTATGGGGGGATGTATGATTGGATGAATGTTAATGATCATGGGAGTAATGGAAACTTCATGAGTGGCAATGTTGATAGAGCAACAGAAAAGTATGGGCCCAAGCCCACACCCCAACAAATTGCAGAAATGGCTAAGTATAAAGGCATTACATACCAAAGGAATGGAAATAAAGGAAATGATAAAGGTCAAACTAGTATTCCCAAGGTATATCCAAGTTTTCCTAAGTCTAGTGTACCTATTGATGTGGATTTGAATATTGACTTAGGAGGTTGGTTGAATAATGAAAATATTTTGGTACCAGTATCAGAAATTATGAAGATCCCTTATCAAAGGGAAAAGCTACTCAAAGCCATGAATGAACCCCCTAAAAGTGTTATACCGAAAAAACCAGTTGTGGCCTACCAGGATGCACCAGTAATTTTGTAGAATTGGGATAGAACTAATGAGAAGAATTTGACTTTCTACCTGTCTCTACTAGTAAATGACAAAGTGTTACACAATTGCATGTTAGATTCAGGAGCAAGCTCTAATGTTATGACTAAGAAAGTGATGGAACAATTGAACTTGTGGATCTCTAGACCTTATCATAAGATTTGTGCATTGGATAGTCAAACCATTGAAGTATTTGGGTTGATTAAGGGTTTGCAAGTATACTTAACAACATTTCTAGACATTATGATTGAAATGGATATTATGGTAATTGATGTTCCTGATCTTTGGGTAATGTTGTTGAATAAAAAGGCAGCTGCAGACTTGGGGGGTAGTATACAAATGGATTTATCTTCTGCCACCCTCCCCACTCCAGATGGAGGCTCTTTCAAGTTGGATAGGGAAGTGTATAGGAAGGGTCATGTGGAAGACCCCAAGAGCTCCATTGATGTATTAGCATATGATGATGAGGGTCTTGGTAATTATTCCATTTTGTATAACTCAATTGTGCCCCTAGAAGACAAAGTCCAAGATAATGAGTTAGATAAAGTGTGGTACATGAACTTTGATGGTGCTTTTTCTAGATTGGGAAAAGGTGTTGGAATTGTGCTTCAAGCTCCAAATGGTAAAGTGTCTAAGTTTGCTTATAGATTGGAGTTTTATGCAACTAATAATGTGGCTGAATATGAGGCCTTTCTCCTTGCTTTAGAACTTCGCAAAGATAGGGGTGTTAAATGTCTAAATATCAAGAGGGATTCATACTTGGTGATCCAACAACTAAAGAATAAATTTTCTTGCAAGTCTGAAAAATCAAGAGGCTATAAGAATGCAATCTGGGCTATGATTGATGATCTAGATGTTTTAGACATTATTGCTATTCCTAGAGAACATAATTCAAAGGCAGATGAACTGGCAGTAGCAGCTTCAACACTTCAGCTTCCAGATAGTTTGATTGATGAAAAAATTTAAGTGGAAGTAATTTTCAGACCCTCAGTTCCTGATAACATAAATCATTGGCAAGTTTTTGAGGATGTCAAACAGGTTATAAAATTTTGACTCATATGCATGAATTTTCTGATTTTGGCATCAATACAATAAGGGAGGAATGTAATTATACTGGAAATGTTGATAAGGTGAAAACACCTCCTAGGCAAATTGTGTCCTTAGAAAGGGATTTTGATAAACTAGATGGTCACAAGAAAAGAGAAGGATCAAAGAAAGAATTATGTGATCACCTAGAGGTTAACATTGGAACTATTGAAGAACCTAGGATGGTAAAGATTGGCAATACCACCCCTATAGAAGAAAGGAATGAAATTGTTAAATTATTGAAAGAGTATAGGGATGTTTTGGATTTCAGTTATGATGAGCTCAAGGTCTATAGGGAGGATGTGATTCAGCATGTGATTCCTCTTAACGAAGAAACCAAGCCCTTTAGACAAAAATTGAGGCAAATAAACTCCAAGTTAGCTCCTTTGGTCCAACAGGAGTTACAGAAAATGTTAGAGGTAGGAATCATTGCTCAAACTAGACATTCTTCATGGTGCTCAAATCTGGTTGTTGCTAGGAAGAAGAATGGAAAGATCATAATTTGTATTGACTTCAGGAATTTGAACAAGGCTTGCATAGAGGACCACTACCCCCTTCCAAAGATGGAAACTTTACTTCAAAGGGTAACAGGATCAGGAATGATTTCCATGCTTGATGGGTTTTCAGGTTATAATAAGATCAGACTTAAGGCTGAAGATAGACATAAAACAAATTTTACTACTCCATGGAGAAATTTTGAATATCTTAGGATGCCATTTGGTTTATCAAATGCTGGAGATACTTTTCAGAGGGCTATGGATTATGCCTTTAGAGGGCTGATTGGAAAATTAATTGAAATATATCAGGATGACTTGACAGTATTTTCTAAGGATGGGAAAACTCATATTAACCATCTTAAGCAAGTTTTGGATAGATGTAGAGAGTTTGGAATTTCTCTAAATCCTGCTAAGTCAATATTTGGGGTGACTGAAGGAAAATTGTTGGGCCACATAATTTCAAAAGATGGAGTCAAGTTAGACCCAGAGAGAATTGAAGCTATTAGCAAGGTACCCTTGCCTGTATCAAAGAAAGATCTACAATCCTTCTTAGGACAAACTAACTTTGTCCATAGGTTAAATCCTAACTATGCTGATATTATGAAACCTTTATATAAACTACTTAAGAAGGATGTTAAGTTTGAATGGAATGAGGAAAGCAAACAAGCCTTTGAAGCTATTAAGATTGCCATATGTGAAGCTCCCGTCCTTATTAGCCCAGATTATAATAAGGATTTTCTGATTTTCTCCTTTGCTTGTGAGGACACTATTGTTGGTGTGTTGCTTCAGAAAAATGATCAAGGCCATGAGCAACCCATTGCCTATATGATTCGGGCCTTGCAAAATTCAGAGCTTAAGTATCCCATGTTTGAGAAACAAGCTTATGCCTTAGTAAAATCACTCAAACATTTCAGAGTTTTCATCAGGTATTCTAAAGTGATTGATTATGTTCCTAGTCTTGCAGTTAAGGATGTTTTATCATAAGTGGAAGGATTAGGCTCAAGAGGTAGATGAATTGCTAAGATCCAAGAGTATGATTTGGAAATCAGGCCTACAAAGTTGATTAAGGGCCAAGGTTTGGATAAAATGTTAACAGAGAGTAATGAGAGAGATTTGGGTATGGTTTGCCAAATTAATAATGAAGAATATCCTCCTAACTTATTAAATCTTAAACAGGTAGAATGGTACACAGACATCATCTTTTATCTCAAGAATTTGACTTGTCCAAACCATCTAGTAGGACACAAGAAAATGGCCTTAAGGTTAAAAGTTGTTAAGTATGTTCTTACTAGAGATGGGTTAGGATGGAAAAATACTGATGGGGTTATCCTTAGATGTTTGGATGATGTTGAGTCAAAGAAACTAGTGGATGAATTCCGTGGGGGTTTTTGTGGTGGACATTTTGCTGCTAAAAATACTACCCACAAGATCCTTAGAGTAGGATATTATTGCCCCACGATATTTTCAGATGTGCATCAATTTGATCGGAAATGTGAGCCATGTCATCTTTTCACAGGAAATCAAAAGTTAGCAACACTCCCTTTGCAACCAGTTGTGGTTGAGGCACCTTTTCAACAATGGGGTTTGGACTTCATTGGAAAGTTTAGTGATAATTAAAGTAATGGATATTCATGGGTTCTCACAGCAATAGATTACTTTACAAAATGGGTTGAAGCCATTCCTACCAAGTCAGCAACTGAAAAGGTTGTGATGGATTTCCTAGAAGACAAAATTATAACTAGATTTGGGGTCCCATCAAAGATAGTAACAGATAATGCCAAGACCTTTTGTTCAGCTGAGATGTATTCCTTTTGTTTCAAATATGGTATTCTGTTATCACATGCATCAGATTACTATCCCTAAGGAAATGGTTAGGCAGAATCAAGTAACAAAAACTTAATGATCATAGTTAAGAAAATAGTTGGTGAGAATAAGAAATCTTGGGATAGTAAAATTAAACATGCATTATGGGCTGGCAGAATAACAAAGAAAGCAACAACTGGGAACAGTCCCTTTGAGTTAGTATATGGATTGGAAGCTAGGTTGCCAGTACACCTTAGACTTCCTACTTATGGGTCAGTTGAATATTCTTCCATAGATCAGGATGCAGTTCAGAATAGGGTCAATCAGGTCATTGAGTTAGATGAAATCAGATGAAAAGCTTATGATCAGAGTTGCAAAAATTAGAGCAAAGTAAAGAAATATTTTGACAAATCAGCCAGGCAAAGGGACTTCATGATTGGGGACACAGTTTTTCTATGGGATAAAGGCAGAGAGAAACCAGAGAAACATGGGAAATTTGACATCTTATGGTTGGGTCCATATTTGATCAGAGAAATAGCAGGGCCTAACTATTTTCATCTCAGCCATTTGGATGGTGAGCCCATCAATATTCCAACGAATTGGCAACAGCTCAAACTCTTTTTCAGATGATGAGCAAGTTGGTGTCCAAAGGGACACCCTTTGTAACGTATCTCTAACCCTTTTCCTTGTATTTTCAATTTTGTATTATTTCATTTATAATGTTGATATGTACTTAGAATTATTTCTTGTATCATAGATTCAATTTGTAATTATTATGTTGTACTTTAGATATTTCAATATGTAGATGTTGTGTATAGCATTAATTTTATTTTATCATGTATGAATATGTACTAATGTTAATTTATGGTGTTCACATCGGGGAGCACTTTGTTTTGTAGATGTTGGATTCTCGTATGCTCTCCACCTCCTTTGAGTAGATCGAACACACGTCCCCATGTGGAGACAGATGTTGACTGCCTATTCAGCTAGGGGTTCAACTCATGTGCCATGAAGTTTGCATCATCATATGCAAATATATTGAAGACAATATTGGTTCTACTTCGCCATTTTATGCTCCAACACAAATTTTTGTAAACAAAATTTCTGCACCCCTGCGTGGGTTAATAATGTAATAAGTCTGCATGGATCATAGTTAGGTAAGATACCTTGGGATGTTTTCATTAGGAGAGTTCTTTTCACTGAGGTTTTTTTATCCTCAGGTTGTCAACTGGGCTTTTCAGCCTAGTTGATTTCCCATGAGTTTTTCCGTCACACATGCAATAATTCCTCCAAAGTGGTGAACAACGTTCTAATGGTCTCATCCTTTGGTAGCTATTCCTTAGGATTGATGTAAATGACCATGCCAGACAGTGTAGAAATTTTCACAGAATTTCGTCGAGTCTAGATAGGTTTTTTTTAATTAATTAAATTTAATTAATTTTCCTAAGGTTGGAATTTTAATTATTTAATTAATTAAATGTTTTTGAGCAAATATTGTAAAAATTGGTTCTTTGGGTTTTTGATAGGGGTATTTGTGATCAAAATAAATGGGATGGCACCCCCTACACCCATGGACCAAGTTTCATCTCAGTCGGACAAAGTTTGCTATGCATTTGTCCACCTGGAGTCAAAGTTAGTCAAAACATCAATTTTGATTGCTAAGTCATTTTTGTAATTTTT
>JASDQU010258449.1:5156-15804 GCA_032191745.1 Picea mariana | reverse complement strand
CACAAGAAGATGATTACAATGAGGCTCTGAAGGCCCTTTNNCAAAAACCTAACCCTAGGAGATGAAGTGCCAAAAGTCATGTGGGCCCCATTTGGGTAAGTTGGTGCATCAACTTCCCGGGGTCGTAACTTTTGCATACGATCTCTTTTTTAGGCATATGATAGCTCGTTGGAAATATCTATCCGAGGCCTACAACGCTCGACAACATACCCAAAAAAACATCGTTTAGGGCCTCAAAATGGCCCCGAAAGTTCAGGACCCGAAAAAACTGCTAAAAATAGTAAATTACCAAAATTGCCAGAAACATGTTTTGGGCCAGTTGGAGAAGGTGGGTGGCCACCGATATCCACCTGGATCAAGTATCTAATAGTATCTAAAAAATTATTTTCAATACTAAATTAGCTCTTAGTAGTGACAACTCGACACACAAGTACGAAACAGTTGGCATCACACCCTCTGCAATATACAAATTGACTACCAGATTTCGACATCGTCCACTCTTCTATGTTACAAATTATGGGTTCAAATGCTCATAGTGGTACAATTTGAACGTAGGGGCCTCACGTCTTCTGCAAACACCTTGTCAGCCTGTTTTGGATCCTTCGTGATCTACAATTCCACTGCGAACTCCTTCGTCCTTTTTCCCTTTTTTTCTTCCCGGGTATTATGGGACTATAAAGTATGGACATGATATTTTATAGAGCATGTACGGATTGCCCATTCCATACCTAGCGACATTTTGGATCGTGGGTTCTCAGGAGGGCGGGCTCAAAATTGGGCCTCCATTGTTCTGTGCCCTACAAACAACACCCAGAATTCCACGATATACAAATTGACAAGAGGACTTGCAGACTCACGGACTCAACATTGCACTTCTATTGTTTTTTGTTCTCCAAACAATGCTCCCAGTTTCGCGATATACAAATTGACACACGGAGTGCAGGGCTAGCGGGGTGGAGATTGCCATTGTTTACGGATGCTAATCCCTATGAAGTATCTAATAGTATCTAAAAAATTATTTTCAATACTAAATTAGCTCTTAGTAGTGACAATTGGACATAGAGGTACGAAACAGTTGGAATCACACCCTCCGCAATATACAAATTGACTACTAGATTTTGACATCGTCTGCTCTTCTGTGTTACAGATTATGCATTCAAATGTTCGGAGCAATACAATTTGAACGTCGGGGCCTCGCATCTTCTGCAAACACCTTGTCATTCTGTTTTGGATCCTCCTGTTGTCGGGTTCATGAAATGTCCAACTCTTGGATACTATTTCGGGTTGGCACCAAGCCTCGTTGTACCATGGTTCACAAATGTTTCAAAGTATCTGTCGCTGCCTTCCATCCTCACTAACTTCCTCTCATTCCTAATATAGATTGGTTGTGATCTTACTACTGACAATTGAACACAATGGTACGAAACTGTTGGCATCCAACCCTCTGCAATATACAAATTGACTACTGGGTTCACATCTTGTACTCAAAATTTTTGTGATCTACAATTCCACCGCGGACTCCTTAGTCCTTTTTCCCTTTTCTTCTCCCCGTGTATTATGGCTCTCTGTTTATATACTTAGTCACCTTTCAATGATCGTGGGTTCCAGCGTTGGCGGTCTGACATCTTTATCTCCATATATATAATCACACGACGAATCCAACCGACTGCTATTGTTTTCCATACTTAGCCAATTTTATGGTCGTGGTTGCCGGGTTGGCAGTTTCGAACTCTGCTTCTTGTTGTTCCGTGATGTAAATCTTGCACTCAAAACTTCTGTGATATACAATTCTACTGCGGACTCCTCGAACTCGCAAGCTTCACTCTACCACGGTTCACAAATGTCCTTCCTAATAAACATTGGTTATGCTCTTACTAGTGACTCTTACAAGTGACAACTGCACACACTGATATGAAACAGTTCACATCCAACCCTTCACAATATAGAAATTGACTATCGTGTTCCGAAATCGTCCCCTCTTCTGTGTTATAGATTATGCATTCAAATGTTTTGAACGATACAATTTGACCGTCGCGGCCTCATGTTTTCTGGGGAGACCTTGTGACCCTATTTTGGATCCTCCTGTTCACGGGTTCACGAAATCTCCAATTCTTAGTCAGTGTTTCGGGTTGGCGCATTTGAGCTCTACTGCCTCTTGTTTCGTGATATACATATTGCACTCAAAATTTCCACGATTTACAATTCCACCGCGGACTCGTTGGTCCTTTTTTCCTTTTCTTCTTCCCTTGTATTATCTCTTTGTGGTTATATACCTAGTCGCCTTTCTATGATCGCAGGTTCCAATGTTGGCGGGTTGACATATCTTTCTCTCCATCTATATAATCACACGACGAATCCGACCGACCACTCTTGCTTTCCATACTTAGCCAATTTTATGGCCACATTTGTCGGGTTGGCGGTTTCGAACTCTGTTTCTTGTTGCGTCATGTACATCTTGCACTCAAAACTTTTGTGATCTGCAATTCCAGTGTGGACTCGTCGAACTCGCAAGATTCACTCTACCATGGCTCACAAATGTTTCAAAGTATCTCTCGCTACCTTCCATCCCCACTAACTTCCCGTCCTTCGTGATATACATTAGTTATGCTCTTACTAGTCATATACAAATTTCCCTTTGGGTTATCCTACCATACCCTCTTCGCTGTTACATGTAGTTCACTCAAAAAGTTATGAGGCATACAATTTGACCCTCGTGCCCTCACCTTCAACGGTTGTACCTTGTAACCCTATTTTGAAGCTATTTTTTCCTATGCCCGCGACCTCCGTACTTTCTTACTATGCAATTAGAAACCTTCCATGCTAATAGCTGACCATGCAGGAACCGTCAACATTGTCATTAATGGGCAAAACACTCGAGGAAATCTCACATTATTATGCATTAAACCAAGATGTGCGAAGAGTTATTTTGTCCCTTCCGATTGTTCATCTCGAACACGCGTCGTCATGTTGACCCGCTCAAGAAATCTACAATGCTTAATCGCACATTGAAATATCCGCCATGTTCGCATTTCTATGTATGCAATTACTAGTGTTTAATGTTAACAACGCATCATGCAGCAACTGTCCAAATTGTCATTAATCAACGAAAGTCTCGAGGACATCTCCCATTCACACGCTTTGGGCCAATATTTGCGCAGGGTTATACTATCCCTTCCAACTTTTCATTTCATTCATCATCTGGAGCAAACAAACATTCTTGTACACTTATGGCAGCAGGTCAGCAATAGTTTTGTGGAGATACAATAAATATGTTTGCACATCAGGACCAGAACTTCCAGTGATCCAGAGCATACTTTTACAATTCATCCCATTCTACCCAGAACGAAGTGATTTGGACCTCTGCAATCGCTCGTGCAGGATGAGTCCCTGAGGTTTTTTACTGTAAGGAGGTGGTCTCTTGGTGCGCCTAAAAATATATTCCAGGCCAAAGAATTATTCCACTGTGCGACCATTCTCCTGTTTCTTTGTCACCTCAGGTCTTCCGTGAGATGTTAAAATTGTCCAAGCCAACATTGATGTTCAGAGGACAAGACTGCAAGCAATTTCTACAAAAACATGATAACGGTTTGGACATCTTATCCGACTTCCTCGAAGACCCGACAACAATTCTTGAAGATATCACAAGGTTGCAAGTAAGTTCCTTTAGAAATCCATTCTGGGAAATTGCTTGATTGTTTAAAAGAATAATGGGACATGCACCCACGAAAAGCATTTCCCATATAATTATTTATATTTTGTATTTCACAGTCAAGGAACAATACATTTTCAATTGGGGGAAGCTAATTTCCATTGACCTCTGTTCCCAGTTGTCACGATTCAAAGAATCAAATAAATTTTATATATCATCCTACTTGATTTTCGCAATTGTGCATTGTTGCCCATTTCCAAAACTTTCTATTTAAAATAAAATAAACTGTGGATTCGACCCAGTAACATTCTGGTACGAGGCCCTGTGGAGGCACAAGGCCTCCCATTGTTTTTATGAAGTTTTTAATGACTTTGTCTCAGTTTTCAAAGATTTATTGTTAGGCAAGGATGCTCCGCGAATGTCTGGCCAGGCAACCAAGTTTTTGAACAGGAAGGGCACACTTCAGCAAAAGGAAAATCACAGTGTCCTCATGGTCTTTGGCTCTAAGGAAAATCCTGCTTTCCTTCCATGCCACATCACGGACAATATGTTTGTTGCAGAAATAGCAAGGCAATACAACCACTGGTTGCATTTTTTCCATGACAAGAAAAAAAAACAGTTCATTCTTCTACCCTGGAAAGTCGAAGACTTTGTGTGCAAAAACATCAACAAGATTGACGATTTTGCCACCCATTTCAATAAATTGAACCTAACGTATGCTGAAAGGATAAAAGGGTTCGACCCTAATGGGATTTTTTGAGAACATTTACTGACGGTTGGATTTAACAACTCTTTTATCCATAGACACTTGACCCAAGATAGGGACAGTGTTGACAACAATCCTGCTTCTACCGATTGCAACACAGAGACATTGCAAAGTGCAATTGAATTGTATAGACAACATGGAAAAGAATCCGGTGAGAAGAGTAGCCAGTCCCCCACCAGCACTCCCAAGAGCATGACATCACGGAGCATCGCTTCGACGGTCCACCCCAGTAAGAAAGCGACCCAGAAATCTTCGAACGAAGGAGGAGAGAACCCTCCTCGCATAAATATTGATAGTTCTCACAAAATTCCACTGATGAAAAAGAGAAAAAACAATGCAGGGCAGGTGGAGGAACCTGAAATTGAAAGTGGACAGTTGCAACTTGAAATTGAAACTGAGTACATGTAAAAAATTCGGTCATCCGCGGTGGAAATAACTGAGACCGACTTTTTTTATGAAGATGAATCTTTCAAATTCTAGAATGTTGTTTTTGACAGCCAATCTAAAAGTATGGTCATTGAAAAGAGAGATGTAACAAACAGGAAAGGAAAATCTCGCACAAAGATTAACTTTAGGAAAATGCAGCCGTCCCAAATCTCCTCATTTCACCAAGTAATCGGTGAAATTCTTCATGATTCCATTGGAGATATTGAGACAGAAAATGCCAATTTGAAAGACCGCCTCAACGAATTTGAGCAGGCTTTCATTGAAACCCCATAATTTGTCAGTCCTTTGGCAAAAATCGTGCCTGATACCACTGCAGCCAGGATGAAAGTATCATCTACCATCCTTGCATGCTCTAGAGCCCTTGTAGAGAATAACATCAACAAAAGAATGTAGCTAGATACTGAAGCCTGGGAAACATCGCAAAATTTAGTTTCCTTCGTAAAGAAGCCAAATGATTTCCTGCAACATTTGGAGGCGAATTTAAAAAATAATCATCATTTTTGTGAACAGGTGATGGCCTATTTTGCCAACTATGTCGTCAACACATCGGAACTGAAAAGAAGACAAGAGAAAACTCCCCTCCCCAAAGCGGACCAAAAAAGTAAAAGCATGCTGGAAAAAGAAAGTTAACAACCTGAAGCTCATTGTCAAATCATGTAAACAAGTCATATCAAAAAAGGAAGATTTATTCACAAGCCTGTTCCAAATGGACTTAGCCGGAAGTACCAATGAGGTTCAAGACCCAAACTTAATTCTCAAATCCTTGTCAATCACCAAAGAAGCCTTCCAGGAACAAGTTGATATTTTAAAGGGGTTGTCTTTTGAAAATTTTTACAACATACTTGAACATCATCTAGATGAACACGAGCGCTAGGTACTGGACTATGCTGCACACAATGAAGAAATTGAATAGAGTCTGCATAGTATTTCAATGGATCTAATGAAATTAGAAAACGACCTTTACGACATAGAAATCCAGGATGAAATCAACATGGCCCCCATGAAAAGCTACATCAAAGAATGGTTCCAAAAGAGAATGGACATCCTCGTCCAGGAAGGGAAACAATCGCTCGATAGGACTCCATTAACCATCAACAACAACAAAAAAAATGAATCGGCTTCATAGTAAGTCTATACTAACATCTTGTTTTATTTATCAATCCAGTTTAAGTCTATACTGTCATCTTGTTTTCTTTATCAATCCACTTATGACCTCTTTAAATAGAAAACTGTAACCAAAGACTCATAACTTCCAATTTCTTCTTTTCAGGTCTTCCTCTCTACCGTCGCACACTTCTTCTTTCGACATTCCTAATTCTTGTACTTATTTCTTTTTATGGTCCGTGGGAGCCCCAATCCCAGTCTATATGACAAACACATTTAAATTTCCAGAAAGATGTAACATACATTATTAATTTTTTATAAATTCCAAAGAAAACTGAATCGAGAATGCCTTTATTGTATACTAAATTTTGGGTGTCCAGGAACCTTTCTTGTTTGTTTCAAAGAAAACTAATTCGTATCTGCTACATTTCTTGTGTCTTATTGTATGCTGATTTTTTTTCTTGCACGACGTTGTTACTATTCTATTGTATGCTAACTTTTTGGGTGTCCAAGATCCTATACTTTGATAAATTTCGATTTTTATTCTATCTAGAACCCTTTGTTTTAAAGCAAACTAGTTCGGGAATGCTAATTTTTTTTTGTTTTCCTCCACGAACCTATGTAACAGACGTAATTACTATTCTATTGTATGCTTTTAAATGTTGATGTAATTTCCAGAGATATGTAACAGACATTATTTATTTTATGATAAGTTTCTATAGTCTGCAAGTCCGCTTGTCAATTTGTATATCACGGAACTCTCGGTGCTATTTGTAGGGAACGGAACAACAAAGGCCCAATTTTGAACCCACCAGCCCGATAACCCACGATCCAAAAACTGCAGAACCCTTTGTTTTAAAGCAAACTAGTTCGGGAATGCTAATTTTTTTGTGTTTTCCTCCACGAACCTATGTAACAGACGGTATTACTATTCTATTGTGTGCTTTTAAATGTTGATGTACTTTCCAAAGATATGTAACATACATTATTTATTTTATGATAAGATTCTATAGTCCGCAAGTCCGCTTGTCAATTTGTATATCGCGGAACTCTCGGTGCTATTTGTAGGGAACAGAACAATAGAGGCCCAATTTTGAACCCGCCAGCCCGAGAATCCGCGATCCAAAAACTGGCTAAGTATGGAATGAGGGCTCCGTGCATGCTCTATAAAATCTCATCCCCATACTTTATAAAAGTGCATATTTCGTATGTATAAAACTAAATATCTACTTTCTAAAATTTGATAAATTTGGCAATGATAAATTGTTTGTGTCCAAGAAAAGCCTTTCTTTTAAAGAAAACTAATTCGGGAATGCTAATTTTTTTGTTCTTTTCTCCACGAACCTATGTAACCGACGTTGTTACTATTCTATTGTATGCTTTTAAATTTTCATGTAATTTCCATAGATATGTAATAAACATTATTAATTTTCGGTAAACTTCTACAGTCCGCAACTCTGCGTGTCAATTTGTATATCGTGAAACTATTGGTGCTATTTGTAGGGAACGAAACATCAGAGGCCCAATTTTGAGCCTACCAGTCCGAGAACCCACGATCCAAAAACTGGCTAAATATGGAATGAGGGCTCTGTGCATGCTCTATAAAATCTCATCCCCATACTTTATAAAAGTACATATTTCGTATGTATAAAACTAAATATCTACTTTATAAAAGTACATATTTGGTATGTATAATTTATGTTGTCCAAGAACCTATAATTTGATAAATTTCAATTTCTTTTGTGTCCAGGAGCCTGTTGGCATGTTTTCAGATAGATGCAGAGTAATTGTGTTTGTCATTGATGGCGATGTCATTGATGGCGAAGATCAGCACGATCAGTAGCACAACGATAATGGCATGATGATGGCAAGATCAACAGTGATCGTTGGATCTCATTCAGACTTTCCAATGACTGTCAGATAGGAGGAGCGCACAGTAGAAGAAAGTAGATCTCAGGCGTCAGATCTGAGCTCGAAGATCGACCGTCGTTGGATCCATAAGAAGGAGCACGGTCTTTACGTGCAAAATGAAGCGGGCCTACAAAGTCCCGAAGTTGTGAATTGTGAAGTGCTTTGTGGATAAGCGCCTGGTCACCACCGATGGTCACGAGAAGGGAAGGAGCTAGTCTAGCTAAGCTCCCTTTTCGGAGTCTCAGCAATCACAACATGAAGAATCGAGACCCTTCATCATAGAACTCGTGATATGCGAGATCACGAAAAGATTTGGACCATCGAATCATCAAGATCGTGAACCGTTAATCAAGCATGACGAAGGCCTGTGAAGTTGCAAAATCGCGATAAGATCTTGACCGTTGATCCAAGAGGGACATGTGGTGAGGGATTAACTTCTCGCTGACTAGAAATTCAAAGGAAGGAAATTCTCTCGCGATATGCGAGATCACGATGAGATTTGGACCGTCAGATCATTGAAGATCTCGACCGTTGATCAGGCTCGATGAAGTTCATAAGTTCACGAAATACGAAGCACCTTTTGGTGCAGACTGTGGTCACTGTCGGTGGTCACATGAGGGGAAGAAGCTAGCAGTGTTAAGCTCCATCTTAGAGTTTCGACGATCGTAACTTGGATTATCGAGACCCTTCATCATAGGAATTGCGATATGCGAGATCACGATGAGATCTGGACCATCGGATCATTGGAGATCTCGACCATTGATCAGGCTAGTGGGCATATGAGATAAACGCGAAATCCTGCGGATTTAATCCAACGGTGCTAGTTATTTGGAAACATGATCGAAGGGTTACTGTTTCACCTCACAGTTAATTGATCAGTTATGATTCAGTTAGCAGAACTGAATCATGATTCTTGGACGGTTGGTGATTCAGTTGCTGATGAGTTTTCTTGGAGATTCAAGGTGTAACTGAATAGGTGGTATAGCATAAAAGAAACACGCAGTGACTGTGTGAGGTTGGTTGTTCTAACCGAAACAATGAGATGAACTGTAAGAAGGGTAAAATGAAAGAATGCAGAGCATGAGAAAAAAAACTTAGAGATGAGTAACAGTCGTCAAACAGATAGAAGCAAGAGAAGAATAGTAGAATAGCATGTAGCAAAGTAGAACTGGAGAACAGTTTTTGAACCAGAGAAGAATTGCAGAACAGTGAAGAAGGGGTAAGAATTGAATTACCTGTATTGTTTGTTTGTCAATAAATTATGCATAGTCAAGGAGGAAGGGTGGTGCTAGGGAGGACTGTGGTCCTCTGATATTCGAGTTGGTGCTTGAATATTGGGAGTTGTAGCTTCCATCTAGTTGTGGCTAGAAATCAGGGTGGCAGGGTGGTGCTTGGGAAAACACAGAGTTTTCTATATGCAAGTTGGTGCTTGTATAAGTAGAAGCAGGTGCTTCCATCCAGTCAGTGTTGGAACACTCAAGGAGTTGGTGCTTCCTTCTAGTGGGTGCTAGAGAAACTAGAGAGTTGGTGCTCTCAACAAGTTAGTGCTTGTATAAGTGGAAGTAGGTGCTTCCATCCAGTCGGTGCTGGAACACTCAGGGAGTTGGTGCTTCCTTCTAGTGGGTGCTAGAGAAACCAGAGAGTCGGTGCTCTCAACAAGTTGGAGCTTGTAAAACAGAGGTAGTAGCCTCACTTTGAGTTGGTGCTCAAACATAGATAATGTACAAAACTTAAAATACTACCTATCATTTCGAAGAAGAAGAGGCTTTCTCCCTTTATGGGTTTCCTTGTGAAAATATGTCTCTGTGTATATCTTATGTGTGATTGATGCTCATTATTTATGTTGTTCATATGATGTATAATATTGATGGTCACTTGATGAAAGATTAAAAATGGTTTAATAGACTTAAAATTGTTTAAGCACAGTAACAACTAATTCACCCCCCCCTCTCAGTTGTCTTAGTAATTTCAACAAAGCCCTTGTTTTAAAGATAACTAATTCGGGGATGCGAATTTCTTTGTGTTTTTTTCCACGAACCTATGTAACAACTGTTACTACTCTTATTTTGTATTTCACTCCATGAACGTATGTAAAACGTATGGAAAGGAAAACCTTTCTTTTAAAGCAAACTAATTCGAGAATGCTAATTTTTTTGTGTTTTTCTCCACGTATCTATGTAATAGACATTATTACTATTATATTGTATGTTTTTAAATGTTCATGTAATTTCCAGAGATATGTAACAGACATTATTCATTTCTGATAAATTTTTATAGTCCACAACTCCGCTTGTCAATTTGTATATCGCGGAATTGTCAGTGCTATTTGTAGGACACAGAACATCAGAGGCCCAATTTTGAGACCGCCAACCCGAGAAGAACCTTTTAAATATTGATAATTTTTTATATTTTTCAGGAAGAACTAATTCGGGAATACTATGTTCTGCATGCAAACCACATGTATTTCAACTTGCTAGCCACATGTCTGTACTCTGTCACATTTACTCCCATCCCAACCTGGCAGGGACTACACTGCCATACAACACTTGTTATTAAAGAAAACAACTTTTAATATTTTATAAAAGATTACAATTGCTTTACATAAACCTATGTGTTCATGATCCATACAAAAGTGAAAAAACTTTTAAATTTTGAGAAACTCTTTTTAAGACAAATAAGAAACTCTTTTTAAAACTTGAAATCTATGTTATTGATATCTAATTTAATGACATTCACTCTCTTGGAGTACTTAGTCAATGAACTATTAATGC
>JASDQU010258448.1:3587-15844 GCA_032191745.1 Picea mariana | reverse complement strand
CGATGCAAATATCGCTTCCTTGGCGGAGCCATCCAATGGTGTAGGGTTGTGGGTGCGACGTTGTTGGAAGGGCCAACCGCTTGATGACCTCTGCTGAGATGAGGTTCTTCTGGCTACCGATGTCAATGATGAAGTGCAGCGGGGTGCCTTTTACCCACATCTATGAATGGAAGAGGCGCTCTCCTTCTTCTGGCTCGTCTGGTTCACCAGGCCGGAGCATGGTGGTAGCAACAGTGGCACTGGGTTCCATGTCAATGATCTGTCTTCCCCTTTATGGTTCTGTCTTGGAGTCAGAATCTGCATTTGATTCAGAGGCTTTCACTTCGGCCACCAGCGACTGCTTTGAGTGACAGTGAGCAGTGTTATGCCAAGGGATCTTATGGAAGTCGCACCACTTCCCGGTATCTTTCTTTGTCTTTCCGGTGTCCTTCTTTGCTTGCGGCTTTTACTGGTTGTCTTGATATTGTCCATATTTTCTCTATCCTTTGTTTGGTGGGTTGGGGCTTCCCTTTCCTGGCTTTTGGTGCCTCCATTCGAAGAAGATGCATCGCATGTTGGTAGTCACCGAAGGATTTGCGCAAAACTATCCATCATCTCATTCCTCTGTTGCGTGAGGGCTTCCTCAATCAACAGTTTGAAAGGATCTCCTATTCCATCATATTTCTTTTCTCCTACCATGGGAGGTCACTTGGGCATGCGAGAGCTTCTGTTTTCAAGAGAAACAAGCTCAAGACCCAACTCTTTGTACTACGACCTCGTTGGGGACAAGCATTAAGACGACAAGGAGAAGACCGCTCTGATACCATTGATCCAAATTTTATGAGAAGAACGAAATGAATACAGATTATTAATAGGTGCTTAACACAAAATAACATAGATATAGTAAAACTGGTTTTCTATTCAATAACGAAATAAGTTGAAACTGTAAAATGCAGCGGAAACAAGCTTCCTGGAATGGTGGTGGCTTATCTCTGAGAAGAGATGTGACGGCAGTGCGCATTCGTAAGAAGAAGGTTACAATGAGGCTCTGAAGGCCTTTTTATAATAAGAAAGAATGACAAAAACCCTAGACATCCAAAAACCTAACCATAGGAGATGCAACGCCAAAAGTCATGTGGGCCCCGTTTGGGTAAGCTAGTACATCAACTTCCCAGGGTCGTAACTTTTGCATACGATCTCTGTTTTAGGCGTGTGATAGCTCGTTGGAAAGGTATCATTGAGGAGATTCATTTTGGGGGCTCAATTATGCCTTCAACTATCATTGAGTATCTCGATACCAAAAAACCTTCATTTAGGCCCTCAAAATGGCCCCGGAAGTAAAAACTGCTAAAAATAGTAAATTGCCAAAAATGTCAGAAAATTGTTTTGAGCCAATTGGAAAAGGTGGGTGGCCACTAATATCCATTTGAATTATCCACCTGGATCAGATAACCCCCTCCAAATAATCAAATACTATTCATACTTCATAATTCACATCTCCAATAATGAATACATGATCTCTTATATATAGTTGTTCAGACTTGCACATGAGGCCCCTTTAATACTAGTCCAACCCTATTACATATATATTTACACATTACATGTACATTTAGGCCCATATATGCCCCCCTTTGGGGTCATATCATATGCATTTATCCATATATATGCCCCTCTTGGGTTGTAACATGATTCCATAAGGAAAATCCTCACTCATTAAAATAGGTAAAACGATCAAGGCCACTCTCCTTCAACAACATAATTTAGCAAGATATATTTCCAATTATACCAAGAAAGGGGGCTTTCTATTGACTCAAGCAGTCACAACAGTTATCTTTCACAACTAAATACCCAAAATTCATAACCTCGTTTAGCAGCTTGGATTAGAGATTGTATTTGTTATTTTCTTACCTAGAACACCCAAATCTCGACTTCCCTCTATTTTCTAATAACCAAAGACATTTTTCCTACTCTTCTATACTCATATTTGGTCCTCGGACCTAACCGTGTGTGTCACCTCTCTCTATACATTATTTTCCCTTTTTTTTTCCTTATGTAGCAAGATTTCGTGGGTCAAATCCCCCAATTCATGGGTCAGATCGAAAACTTCCAGATGGATACTATGCCTATTCTCTCTTTAATTTTTGAGGAGGGACACCCATCCACCAACTTGAATAGTAAATAAATCTTCTGGGATAGAGGATAGTTCTGGGTTTGAATATTTTAATTCAGTAGGGTACTGCGTAAGTAGGGTAATGGTTCCCCCTCACCATTCCCTCTCTTGGCATCATATTTTGTGTAAGTGCTCCACCCATCAGGAATTTGTTTTCATTATCATAAAAATGCATTTTATCATTCAAATTGTTCATCAAGGTTCAAAATATTAAATATACTAGCCATGACTCATGGCGACATTTAGACATATATTTACATACTGGCGAAAACATGGTTTTATAGAGCCCCAAGACTGAAGACCTCATATTCCCAAGAATTCATATCGATTGGTACTCACATACACTAGACATATCTAAATAATATCATAAATCCATCCACAACAACTAGGTACAACCCCAAGCATCAAAGTCCAATCCCATAACACCACTAGTGATCAACGCTCAAGCCATTCTTTAGGACTTCAACATCACAACTCCATTACAAGGCATAAGAATTACTGGCATAAGTAGTGGAATATGTAGTATATAGAGTTGTCCCCGACCCATAATATGTTAACTTGTAATATTCTCCTTCGTGGTTATGGGCTCCCATGAGACCATCAAATAAACTGGCCCTCTAGACCCACTGGTGGATAACCTAACAATCACCACCCCACAACATGCAATCAATGCATTAGTAATAACATCAACATATCAAATAAATAATCCACATGCTAAATCTTAGAGGTCATCATGAGAATAACACATCATCGTCATCACCACATGCTCCCACATGTCATCATGAAACATCTTAGCATAAAGATTTCCATAAAATTACATGATGTCATCACATCAAGAGATATTATCATAAGAAATATAACCTTCAAATATCTTTATCAAAGATATAAAAATATAACATTGCATCAATACAATAGTTGGAACCACATATAACACATCATCATGAAGATGATGATCCTTTCAACACTTTCACATGCTGGTTAATTAACTATCACGATTCATTAACAAAATCAAATTTACTAGCCTTTATCTCTAAAGCATGAATCACCAAACATCCATCTAGCACATGGATCTATTAGGTCATCAAAATGGAGGCTTGAAACAATAAACTTTGAAGCAATAGACCTAGGCATGGTTAATGGGTATGTGATCATGATTCAACAAGGTAAATAATAAAACCAATAGTCCAAGTATTCATTATACCAAAAACTCAAACACATACAACAATAGACCAAACTAGTCTTCAACCAATGTAAAGTTCACAATGAATCCTACCTTAATTCAGAATGTAGTTTTCTAGTTGAACCAAGCTCCAAACTCAAGAATTAGTGACACAAGATTGTTCCACATAAAAAACATTTCTTTATTAATATCACATTTACCAAAGAAACAATAAAGGACTAAATGACACTTAAAATAAATTACTAAAGCTCATGAGTGTTAGGGTCAATCTTTAATCTCACCACAAACCAAAAATTACCAAATGAATTTTTCCATAGGGGAGGCATAGGTTATTAATTTCCTAAACACATATTAACTGGATCCATATCAATAACTAAGATCAAATTATCCTCAACCACCATGACCATTCTATGTCAGATGTTAGGGCAGGTACGTAGTATGAGGAGGCCAAGTAGAAGTTGTTTGATTGGCCCAATTATACTTTCATCATAAGGGAAAAAATAATTCATGCCATACACTTTCATTTCCTAATTTCTAAATCATTCCAATAATCACCAAGGATAAGTCAAGTCAAGGTAATACCACATGCATGTTCCAATATTAAACCATATAATAATTTCTATCAAAACCAAGTAACACATAGTACCTGATAAATACCAAAGGGGTTTAATGTGATCCCATGTCACATTTAAATGGCATGCCACATAAATCAAATGTGAATTCCAAGTGAGCTTACACTCTATTATGTTGTAAGTAATATTGTTTGACTCATTCTCAAAACCTTCGATCCAATGTACATTTCAAGAGCAGGGTCAGTTGGTCATGTTAGGACAAGAAATAAACTAATCACCTTGGGATGAATACCATCATGGGGAGGCCATATCTCATGAGTTAGACCCTTAATTTGTCCTTTGGTGATTGAAGCTATGTGAAATTAAAGTGCAAGAAACCAAAGTACAGGAAATAAAACCAAGTCTAGGAAATAAAAGGGAATTAAACTATTAGAAAACCAAATTAAATAAAATGAACTAAAGAAAAACATAACCAAACAATTAGGCAATGAAATCTAAATTCAAACTATACAAATGAATTGTCCTAAAAAATATACACCCAAGAATGGAAAGTGAAGTTATATATCTGGGTCGTGAAGTGCAGGAAACAAAACTTAGAAATCAAACTGGAGTGAAAGAACAAAGGACAATGCAGAATGTTGGAAATATGGTAATACAGGTTGGCATTGATGGCATTTGCATTGATGTCAAATAGATGAGTGACATTGTTGTTGGTTGGCATTGAAATTGACAATAGATCTGTGATGGTGATAATAGGCATTAATGGAATTAACAATATTGAATCTATTGCATAGTTTTGACAGCATAGAGAGGGTTTTGGAGAGAGCTCATTCTTATTATGTGGATGTATCACAGTCAGATATTGAGTTGTTGCAAGTCACAAAATATTTCTTGTAATAATGGCTAAGTGTCATCAACAAGATAGGTTACAAAGAGAAGTTGAAGCTTATAAAAGAAAAAGTACCAGAATTTGTGAGCCACACACATATCAAAATACTCTTGGTTCTGGAAGGATTGCAGGTTATCTTACTATGATGTTTCATTAAATCTAGCTCAAGCCCCTTTCCAAGAAGGGAAAGAAAAATTTGTTGTTAATAAGTGTGAAAACTTCGAAAAGCCTGGTATGTTGGACAGTGAAGGTTTGCAAATGAATGCAATAGAATTATGGAATTTAGGCAAGAATGTTTTATCTGTTTCCATGGTTCATAAAGTACTGACCGTTTCAAAGGAGAATATCAAGGCTTCCACTCTTGGACTGGTGTGTAAATTAGTTTTTCAAATTTTGGAGCATGAGTATGCTATCACTGAACTGTTGAAGACGCCAAGGGATATCCTTACAGACTCAAAATTCAGTTTAAACTGATTTTGTCATTGCCATCCTTGACTCCCATGGTCGGCCTCTTATGTTTCTTAATGAAAGACATATAAATGAGTCAACAGTGAAGATAACCTTGAATGCACAAAATAAGCCCAGTTTTCACAATATCTGGACTGATTATCTATATTTTATACAGAGGACTCTGCACTGACTCTTTATATTAAACAATGTATAACCTCTGTAGGATTTTCTATTTAATGTATGTAATGAAGATAAATCTTCTAAACTACAGAGTAAAATGATGCGCTCAAAGCTTAGAGAGAATGGTGACCCTGGTGTGTTTGTAATCCATATCATGGTTGACTTTGGCGAACATCATTGTTGAGATTTCTTTTGAGAGTTTTTGAGTGTTGTGTACTACTGCGATTATCTGGTGAATTCGTTGCTAATTCATAGCTGGAAATAAGTAGGGTAATTCCATCAGAATCGATCTAGGCACCACATATAGCTGCATGGGAGTATGGAAGCAGGACCAGGTAGAGAACATCACCAACGACTAAGGGAATCAAACCACTCCATCCTATGTTGTGTTTACCGAGATGAAGAGGCTCATTGCCGACACTGCCAAGAATTAGGTGGCCATGAATCCGACCAAAACTGTGTTCGATGCCAAGAGATTGATCGGGAGGAGAAGAGTGTGATGGTTAAAACTGAAGAGTTGCAGGTGGAGTCTCAACAACTGTATGATCTAACGATCGAGGGTGGTGATTAACTTGGAAATTGGGATTTATCCCACATTGATAGTGTAAAACGATTCATATAGGTTTATATACACAACACTCACTAATCTATATCGATGCGTAGAGAAAGGGTATGGTGGGGGCTCTAGGTTCTTGGACTCCTCGTGAAGCTCACCAGCCTAGAGCCCGGGATGACCTGTTAAGCCCCCTACCTTTTGGGAAAAGTGACTAAGACGTTGGATACATATTTTTTTTTATACACCACTAGGCGCGATGGTCATATGAGCAACCATAGGCTAGGAAATTTTGTTACGTCAGTTAAAATTGAAATTGTCATTTTTATCGGAGCCTTTGGCATAATGCCAAGTCTGGTGGATCGCCAAATCAACTACCAGTCGATTTAAAATCCAGATGTTGAAGACCACCAAATGTTTCATACTGTATGGAGTTTACACAATCGGGGAATACTAAAACACATTGTAGTAACATTTCTTCGAAGGGATGCTCAACTACGGAAGAGTTGGATGCATTAATGGAAAGATATAATGCTGGTTCAAATTTGATAGTTGATCAAGAAGAAAATTGTGAGGAGGATGGTGTACTAGCATAGACTAGTATGAAATGTAATAGAGGCATTTGAAGTTCCAAAATGAATGTCGTCAGGTCCACATATTTCATTTTCACTTGTCCACCAAAAGTTGATAAAACCCTGCATAAACACAGTGAAGTGATAACTTTAGTTTAATCGATGGAAGCCCTAGTAAGACTGTTACAAATCATAACTGATATTAATGTTTTAAATCCATTACTACAAAGAGATTCTATACTCTATATGAGAACATTAAGCACAAATTCAAAACCCAGATCATCTCTCTATGATAAATTGTTCACAGCCTAAATAATAATATGAATTAAAGAAAACATCAAAGGCTAAGATAAAATATTAAAGAGATGTTTGTTTATAAAACATGGTTGTTTATTTAAAAGGAGATTATGTAATAGACAAAGAGGTGTGATGAAAGGGTGTGAACTTCCATGAAAAGTTATAATAAAGTCATATATATAAGAGGGTTGAGAATTGAAGATAGTGGGATTGCAACAGACTCATTGAAGATCAAAATACAGATAGATACACAACAACAGTTAATATGTTCAGTGATTGAAGATAGAAGACTTATTGGCCTGCAGAAGATACATTGAATATCAAATGACAAAGGCAGAGAGAGGAGCAGTAAATATATAATACATAATTTTTTCAAACTAATAAACTAAGGGAGGCAAGGAGGTGCAAGGGCAGGTTGGTGCCTGCAGGGGAGTAGGTTCTTACTTGTTAGTTGTAGCTGACTAAATAGGGGGTTGAACCCTCCTACCAGTTGGATTTGGTGAACATGGGTGTGGGTGCATCCTGATCAGTGGGTGTTGATCTAAGAGGAAGAACATTTTCGTTCTATGTAACATGTAAAAACATAATTTTGCAGTTAATAGAAAAGTGTTTGTGGTTTTCCCAATTGGGTTCCATGATAAATATTGTGTTGAAATATTGATTGCATTAACAAAAGAAAAAATGATAAAATTATTGTTTCACTGATGCACCCCCCCCCCTCTCAGTGACAGGATCTGGTCCTTCAATTGGTATCAGAGTAGGTCTCTTCACTAAGGGTTTAAATCACTTGAAGAGAAATATACATCGGAATGGATGAGCTGTTGAAGATGTCATCAAAAATCCCCTTATTTGATGGTGAAGACTATGTTTTGTTTTCTGGAGTGTTAGAATGAAAATCTATCTGATGTCCATTGGACTGGAAGTATGGACAATAGTTGAAAAGGGATATGATGTTCCAAAAGTCACTCTCACAGAAGCAAAAGACAAGAAAAAAATTTGGGAACGTGAAAAGGATTTAAACACACTACAAGCTAGACTGAGTAAGAAGATCCTTGATAAAGTACTAAACTGTCAAAATGCAAAACAACTCTGGGATAAATTGGAAACTATATATGCAGGAGATTCCAAGGTAGAGAGGGCCAAACTTCAAACTCTCAAAGTACAATATGAAGGTCTAAAAATGAAGGATGAAGAAAATGTCTCAGAGTACTTCGAAGGAGTTCATAATATTGTTAATGCAATCAGAGGTTTGGGAGTAGAAGTATCAAACAATGAGCTAGTTGAAAAAATACTAAGAACACTACCTATGTTATACAATTATAAAGTGTCCACTCTTGAAGATAGAGAAAATCTAGATAAACTCACCATGGATGAATTGTACAGAATCCTCATAGCCTATGATTTAATATTAGGTCATGAGAACCTCCCAAAAGGAGAGGCAACCTTCAAGGTGCTCAAGAAAACAAAAAATCATAAGAAAAAACCTCAATCCATCCATCATGAAGAATCTGATGTAGAAGAAGCCAATTTTATTACAAAACTTCAAAAAGGATCAGGGAGGTACAAAGGCAAGCTTCCTTTCAAATGTTTTAATTATGGAAAGGTTGGCCACTTTATAGCCAAGTGTCCCTATCCCAAGGAGGACCCTAAATATGAAGAAGAAAAAAGTAAACAATACAAGAAGAAAGTAAAACCCAACTACAAGAAAATATTTTACAAAAGAAAAAATATTTTTTACTCAAAAGAAGAAAATAACAGTTCATCATAGTATAGTGATAGTGATGATGATGAAGTCCTTTTTCTAGGTATTGAAGAGCCTAATGAGATAGAAGACATTGAGCATGAGGAAGAGTCAGAAGATGAAGAAGAGGTTAATATGGAAGAAGAACTTCTCAGTGCCTTGGATGAATTAAGAAGATACAAAACCAGATATAGACAGCTGAAAATTTTTGTAGTTGAACAAAAGGAAAAACATGAACTAAAAGAAAAAGAAATGGAGAAATTCATGAGTAACCTGAAAAACCAAATCCTATAATCAAATAGGATGGAAGAAAGTCTGGAAAGTCTCTTAAAGAGAAACAAATAACCTGTGAAAGAATGGAGGCAGGATTGGTTCACCTAAGAAAATAACTTGATACGAAACTTATTCAAACAAGATATGAAAATATCTCTAAAATCTTAGATAAGATTATTACCACACAAAGGGATTTAGGTAACAAAAATGGAGTAGTTTATTCTCAAGAAGAAAACCAAGTTAACTCAAAATCTTATGCAACTGCTCTCCTCAATACATTCAAGAAGAAAGATGAAGAAAATACAAGTAATGATTAGAACTCCAGAGGACTACTTCCACCCATCAAGAAGGAATATAAGACAACACCAAAGAAGGTCTATCAAAACAGGTATCCTCACATTTTCTTTGGTTATTTCTTTGCATGCTCTAATTTTTCACAGAAAGCTATAAATTGTAGAGCATATGGAAGGCAAAACTTGAGGGTTATGAACTATACTCTTAAAGATAACCAAACAGTAAATCAAGTTAAAAGAAGAAATTATAACTCCTTTGCACCTCTACAAGAAGGGAACCTATAATGCTTGAGATGTCATAATTATGGACATAAAGCAAGTAGTTTCATATTAATGGAAGTCTCATAAAAACCAAAGTTCATTAGAGAGAAAAAGAAGCTTTGGAAAGAAAAAAACATCAAAAGAGGAATGTCTTATTGCCTTGAAATCCCGAGATAAAGAATATCTATGGTATGTTGACAGTGGGTGCTCAAAACATATGACAAGGAACAAGGACAATTTTTTGAACTTAAAGAAACAAAAGGGTAAAGTTACATTTGGTGAAAATGCTTTAGGTAACATACTTGGGAAAGGCACTGTGAGTTTGGGAAAAGACAAAGCCAAGGATGTGTTCCTTGTTGAAAAATTGAAACCTAGCCTATTAAGTGTCATCCAAACCTGTGATCAGGGGAACATTTGCATCGTTGATTCCCAGAAATGTGATATTAGGAGAGAGGACTCAAGAAAATTGGTTGGTACTACTCCTAGAACTCCTGAGAATGTATATATAATAAATACAAAATCGAATGAGGAGTGTCATATAAATTTGGTAGATGAAAGTTGGCTATGGAATAGAAGGTTGGGGCACATTAACTTTGACAAATTAGTGAAAATCGGCAATATTGGGGCAGTAATAAACTTTCCAAATATCAGAAACCCTCAAATCTTATGTGTAGACACTATCAACTAGGGAAGAAAACTAGAATAAGGTTAAAAAAAAAAGAATACTCAACCTCAAAACCTTTATAGCTTGTTCACACCAACCTCTGTGGACCTACAAGGACCAAGAATTTGCAAGGAGAGTCCTACTTTATGTTGTTCATTGATGATTTTACTAGAATGGGTTGGGTATGTTTTCTCAAAGAAAAATCAAAAGCACTTAACAAATTCAAATCTTTTAAGACCCTTGTTGAAAATGAAAAAAGAGACAAAAATCAAATGTCTTAGATCAGACAATGATGGTGAGTTCACCTCAAAAGAGTTTGACCTCTTCTGTGAAACTCATGGAATTAAAAGACAATTCTCTACTGCCAGAATACCTCGGCAAAATGGGATTGCTAAGAGAAGGAATAGAACAGTCCATGAGGCTGCAAGGACTATGCTCAATGAAGCAAGATTATCTGATGGATATTGGAGGGAATTTGTAAGCACACCAATATACATATTGAACAGAGCTCAACTTAGGATTAATAGTAATAAGACTCTCTATGAACTATGGTTTGGGAGAAATCCTTCGGTAAAATACTTCAAGGTCTTTGGAAGTAAGTGTTACATCAAAAGGATTGATGAGAGTCTTGGAAAATTTGATGTTATATCTGATGAAGGTATCTTTCTTGGATATGCTTCTACCAAGAAAGCATACATATGCTACAATCTTAGATTACATAATATTTTTGAGAGTGCAAATGTCAAGGTGGATGATTTAAAAACAATAAGGATCAAACATCAAGAGACTATACTTGACAATGAAGATGAAGATGATGATGAGTCAGTTGGTACACAAGAAGAAGAAGTAGAAGAAAATAAATAAGAAAGGGAAGAGGATGATATGGATACTAGTGAAGATGAGGAATATATTCGAGAAGAAGAGATAAGAGAAGAATCCCTAAGAAGGACACAAAGACACCCTCAAGAATGACTCAAAAGAATCATTCAGAAGAACTGATTATTGGAAATAAAAGTGATGGAGTACAGACAAGAAGACAATTGTTGTATCAGAAAGAAATAGCACTTTTGTCACATATTGAGCCCAACTCAATCAAAGAGGCATGCAAAGATGAGAACTGGGTCAATGCTATGAATGAATAAATGGACTAGATTGAAAAAAATCAAACTTGGGAACTTGTTCCAAGACCAAAAAATAAGAATGTCATTAGAACTAAATGGATGTACAAAAACAAAGTGGATGAGAATGGACAAGTACTCGGGAACAAATCCAGATTGGTATGTAAAGGGTATGCTCAGGCTGAAGGGGTAGAATTTCAAGAAACCTTTGCACTTGTGGCTAGATTAGAGGCAATTAGGATGTTCTTAGCCTTTGCCAGCTACAAAAAATTTAAAGTATACCAAATGGATGTCAATTCAACATTTCTCAATGGACACTTAGAAGAGGAAGTCTATATTGAGAAACCAAAAGGATTTCAATTAACTAACAAAGGAGACTATGTATGTAAACTAAAGAAATCATTCTATGGGATAAAACAAGGACCTAGAGCATGGTATGTAAGGCTAGATTTTTATTTACAAGTACAAGGCCTCAAAAGAGGATCAACATACATCAATCTTTATTGTAAAATTGTTGGTGATAACATGATTATTATGGAAGTTTATGTTGATGATATCATATTTGGGATTGATGATGAAAAAATGAGTAAGGACTTTGCTAGGAGAATGCAACAAGAATTTGAAATGTCCTTGCTTGGTGAACTGAATTTCTTTCTAGGATTACAAAAAGTACAGTCCAAAAGAGGATTCTTTATCCATCAGTCCAAGTATGTTAAAGATATGCTTAAGAAATTCCATTTAGAGGATTGAAAACCTATTAGTACACCTATGACAGTTGGATGCAAACTAGGAAACGAAGATGAGTTCAAAGTTGTAGATCCAAAACACTACAGATCAATGATTGGGAGTTTACTCTATGTACCAGCTTCCAGACCTGATGTCAAGAAAATTGTTAGGATGGTGGCTAGATTCCAAGCAGCACCAAAAGAGAGCCATGTTCAAGCTATGAAAAGGATCTTTAGGTATTTGAAAGGAACCATAGATCTCGGTTTGTGGTACCCTAGAAAGGATTCATTCACTTTAAAATCCTATTCAGATGTAGATTGGGCAGGTTGTGTAGAGTGT
>JASDQU010258446.1:4404-15855 GCA_032191745.1 Picea mariana | reverse complement strand
TCCTAGTGTGTCACCATCGGGTGCACCTGTTATTTTCATTTGGAAGAAGGACAGATCGTGGAGGCTTTGCATTGAATACCATCAACTGAACAAGGATAAAATCAAGAATCAGTATCCCTTGCCGAGAATTGATGATCTGTTCGATCAAATGAAGGGTGTGACGGTGTTCTCCAAGATCGATTTGCGATCAGGGTATCACCAGTTATGGATCAAGGAGGATGACATCCCTACGACCGCCTTTAAGATGAGATTTGGACATTACGAGTTTACTGTTTTGCTATTTGGATTGACAAATTCCCCAGGAGTATTTATGAGTTTGATGAATGGGGTGTTTTGTGAATACTTGGACAAGTTCATCCAAGTACATTGACGATATTTT
Source organism: Picea mariana (assembly GCA_032191745.1). Classification (NCBI taxonomy): domain Eukaryota; kingdom Viridiplantae; phylum Streptophyta; class Pinopsida; order Pinales; family Pinaceae; genus Picea; species Picea mariana. The sequence continues at coordinate 15,476 of JASDQU010258446.1, read as the reverse complement.
GATCTACTCTCAGATGATGGAGGAGCATGACGAGCAATTGCGCTTGGTACTACAGTGCCTACGAGAGCACAAATTGTATGGGAAGTTGTCCAAATGCTCTTTTTATCAATCGAGGATTCACTACTTAGGGCATGTCATCTCTGGCGAAGGTATCGCCGTGGATCTAGCCAAGGTCGAGGCTATTATGGAATGGCCTGCGTCGACGAATGTCATGGAGGTGCATAGATTTATGGGTTTAGCAAGATACTATTGATGGTTTGTCGAGGGATTTTCGAAGATAGCAAGTCCGATCACGGAATTGCAACAGAAAAACAAGAAGTTTGTTTGGACCGAGAAATGCGCGGAAACATTTTGGAGGCTTAAAGAGTTGTTGATGACGGTGCCGATACTAAAGGTCCCTGAATTCGATGCGGAATTCTTGGTATGCACAAACGCATCCAAGGACGGCTTACGTGGAGTCTTGATGCAAGTTGGATGATTAATCACTTACATTTCGAGGAAACTGAGACGACATGAGGAGAACTACGCGATGCATGATTTGGAGTTATTAGCCATTGTATATGCCTTGAAGGTTTGGAGACACTACCTTGTTGGACGAAAATTTGAACTAAGGACTGATCATTGTGGACTACAACACATTTTTACTCAAAGCGACCTGAACGCGCGACAACAACGTTGGTCGGAATTGCTTAGCGAGCACGACTTTGAGATTACTTACATAAATGGAATGATGAACCGAGTGGCGGATGCTTTGAGTCGGAGGCCACGCATCTTTTCGGTGTTGCCTCTTCAGACAAATCTAAATGAAAAGATTCTAACATTACAACATGACAAGGATTGGTACAAGGAGGTCGAGGGCTTTATTGGACAAAACACAATGATGGTAGCATGATATGAGGGATTTTCTTTTGATAGCGATGGGTTATTGAGGTTTAAAATTTGGATTTACATGCCGCCAAATGACGAATTGAGGATGTTGATCCTGAGTGAGGCTCATAGAGCAGTTTACATGGCTCACCTAGGAGTTACGAAGATGAGGGCAGACCTTAGGCCCTTATTCTTTTGGAAGGGAATGAAGGCTAACATAGTCAACTATGTGGCCAGATGTCTAGAGTGTTAGCATGTAAAGGCTGAATATAGTAACCCAGCAGGATTACTTCAACCACATGCCATCCCGGAATCGAAATGGGAGGTTATTTTGATGGATTTTATTGTTGGATTGACACTGGCAACAAGGAGACATGACTTGATGTTTGTGGTAGTAGACACTTTGACGAAGAGTGCTCACTTTATTCCTGTGCGTACGACGTATCAGGCACCTGACATAGCAAGAGTTTTCATCAGTGAGATTGTGAGGCTACATGGCATGCCTAAGAGGATTATATCCGATCAGGGATTGGTGTTTACTGGACGATTTTGGATGAATTTCCAAGAGGCCTTAAGAACCCAACTTAACTTTAGTACTACGTAGCACCCAAATATTGACGAGCAGACAAAATGAATGAACCAAACCTTGGAAGACATGTTGCGCATGTACGTGATGGACCAACAAAAACATTGGGAAGAATTCTTGCCACTAGTAGAGTTCTCTTATAACAACAGTTACCAGAGCACCATTAAGATGGTGCCTTTCGAGTTTCTTTACGGGCGACTGTGTCGGACGCCCTTGAGTTGAGATCGACTTGAGGATAGGGTCCTAGTCAGACCATAAGCGATCCAAGAAATGGAAGAGAAAATGAAAACCATAAGACAAAGGATTAAAGAAGCACAGGATCGACATAAGAGTTATGTCGATGCGCACCGAGTCGACCATAGTTAGGAGGTCGGCGATCGATTCTTCTTGCAGGTTAAACCGCATAAGAGTTCGATCAAGTTTGGAAAGGGAGTTGGACTCTCTCCTAGGTTCATGGGACCTTTCAAGATTTATATTTTAGTAGACTAGAATGCATTACGGCTTGCTGAGATTGGTATATCGGGGTAATTAGATTGTTTGGCTATTTTTATTTATTTACCCGACGATCACAATTATGACTGCTGTAACTGTGGTTTTTATTTTAAATTCTCATGTGATACAGTATTACTATTGAAATCATGTACAGATTTATATTCTATGGGTTTCTTGGGGATAAATTACAACTAAAATAGCTATTGAAAAACTCAGATAATGAAATTTGTTATTGATGTTAATTACCTCTGTAAATAAAGTTTTTCCTCTATTTTTAATAGATATAAAAAAAAATTGATTTTTTTCTGTCCCCTCTTTATTACTGGCATCTTTGTTGAATGATTCGTCTGACATTCAACCTTGTAGTCTGATTACCGAAGAAACTCCCTTTCTAGCCAATTCGTTGTAATGGGGTACTTAGAGTGTTACTGGAATTAAGGTTGGAAGTGAACACTTTAATAATATCCCTTACCACCATGAACAATCCCGGTGCATGGAATAGATTTTTCTGTTGGCTTTGAATATTGCTAACAGTTCTTATTTTACCAAACTCCCCTTCCTCTACTTTTCAAATGGCAGAATACACTGCTACGATTGGGTGTTCTTATTGCTTTATACCTTCCTCGAACCAGTTAATCCGTGAGAATCCTTGGATATTCTACGTGTCATTATGTTGGTATTGGCCGTCTGATTTTATTTTATTATGTATGGAAGGTGTCTTGGCTGGTGCGTTAAAATCTATGATCTTATTATAATTCAAATTGTGTAGGATTGGGATCCTTCAAATAAAATAAAATAAAATAAATGTTAATTTAATTTCTGTGTAAAAATAAATAAACAAAAAAAACGAGAAGCATTATCCCCGGATTTCTTATAACTAACGCTAATGGAATAGGGGAATAGCTCTTCAGGATTTCGTGATTGTCCTCCTCTTGAAGTTTCACGTCGCTTCAGCTAGAAAAAAAAAAATGCGCCCATAATTGGTGTTTTATCCCCCTGCGTGGCCCCTTTCTTTTTTCTGAGTCTCTTCTTGGTGTTGGATACCTTCAATATGGTCGTGCCTCCATTTTCACCCTTGATACATGCTTGTACTTCCAGGATGTGTGTTGGCGATGAATGTTGTTCCCACAAGTGGCCTGAACCAGCCCTTACCACTATGCGCATTTGCCGCCATTAAAATTTTGTTGAACCGTTGCATGCTACTGGCTACATGCTACCTTTTGTTCAACCACCACCTTACCTCAACCACCACCTGAGAATCCAACAGTGGGGACGTTGTTCCCAAGGAGATTCATAAGCCTGCAGTTAGATGATTTCCCCATCCCAAGATTTAATCACAGGGCACCAACGCTAGAGGGTGTAGCTCTTTTTAAAAACGTGAGACCCGGTGTTATCAGCGTTCCACCTGGGTGTGCAAGTCCTACAATTTACCTAGCTATGGAAAACACTAAGCCTGTCAGTTGACAGCCACGTTTAGTTACCCTTACCAGGCTTGAATGGTCTTAAATTCCTTTCATTTCGTTTATTTTTATCGCTAGGTTTTCGCCCTTAATAACTAACAGGTAGCATTGTTAGCTATGCTCCAGAATTAACTGCCTCGCTGGATTTATGTTAATGACGCAATTATTTACTATTTATTTAATGATAGCATATAGGGTTTAGACTCTTACCCTTGTATCAAGGATTGGTGATTGATTGGAGAGTGATTAGAAATACAATAGAAATGGCCACCTATAAGATTGGAGGTGATTGTTATCTTATTGCAAGGCGAGGTGATCTAAATGAATTATTGTTATCTTATCGCAAGGCGAGGTGATCTAAATGAATTATTGTTATTTTTACATTAACCTTTATGTACTGATTGATAATGTTGATGCTAATTATTTGGGTAATGCCAACTTGCAATGCTATTTTTGTTCATGGTTAAAGTTAATGTAATGTGATGTTTAAAGTCAATACTAATGTTTACGGTGAGGTTGAATTTCTATTATTTTTTTTCATGGTTAAAGTTAATGTAATGTGATGTTTAAAGTCAATACTACTGTTTATGGTGAGGTTGAATATCTATTATTTTTTTTCTATGGAAAAGTTAATGTAATTGTTATAGACCACATATAAGGTGAAAGGTGGTCGTCCTTATGCTTAGTTATGGTAATATAAAATGTGATGTGGTAATTATTGTATGGTGATGTAAAATGGTAGTATGGTAGGTTATCCAATGACATCTCATTGTTTGGGACTTTCCTATTTATCATCTAATATGTTTTTATCTATCATATATTATGTTTTATTTGGTTCAGGTCAATTATGTCAATTATTATACTTAGTCACTTGATAAGAATTGATGGTAGATTTGACATGAAATATTTATGGCTAAATGTGTTAGATTGTATTGTGAGGTAAGATAGTAGTATGGTATGTTATTTATTAATGTTATACAATCATTTATTATGCATTAGTATTGGGAAATTTCAATAAATTGAATTTACATTATTTTAAGGGTAGATTTAGCAACTCGAGAACTAATGGAAATTATAGGGAATAACGGATCGATAATTGATGCTAATTGAGTCGTGGATAATGCCTTGTCCTAATGATAGTTGGTTGTTGTTGGAGTCGATTCAGGTTTGTGTTTTCTGTAGTGGTCATGGTTATTTATTAATTATTGTTGTACGTGGATGTAATAATTTTATTGCTTGGTCAGTTTGTGTCGAGCGGGATGTAGACACCTCCATGTTCCTGAGAACAGTCGCCAGCCCTGAGACCTTAAATGGTTAAAATCGATGGTAACCTAGGCTTGAGCGTTGCTTATGTGTCTTGGAGGTCCTAACCATTGCAGGGTAAGATGGATGGGTGGTCAGTCTTATTATTGTCTGTTGATTGTCATTCTTTGATTGCAGAAGTTTATGCGCATCTTAGATCTCTATGTTGTCATCGCATTACGTACGTCACGTTCGTCGTCGTATGGTGACGAAGAGTAAAATGTATTTATTATTCTTGTACACATGTGCACACACACAAAAATAAATAAATAAATAAAAAATTTGCACTTGTTATAAGAGGTTGTCGCTGTAACAAGGAGGTTCGTTACATATGGTATCAGAGCAGGTCCGACCCGCGACTTGGGATTCGCTACGGATTTCGTTGAAATGATTTGATTTGATTAGATTGTTTCTCATCGAGTTGATTGTGTGTGTGTAGGTAATCATGGTTATAGGACGTCGCGGAGGTAGGTGATGGGGTGCTAGGGGAGGAGGCATGATGCCTCCTCCAGCATCCATGCCTGAGGGGTCTAACCCCCAGGGAGGCGAGCAAGTTCTCGGGATGATGAGAGATTTCCAGTGCAATTCCGAGGCATTGATTAGCTTCTTGGATAGAGATGAGGCCAGGGCACCGAAACCCGTTGAGGTTCGGCCGCATGCACCAGCTGTTACTGGTAGCATTCACCATGAACTCAAGAAGGTTATATTTCTTGAGTTCTTTGGTGCCCCGGATGGTGCTGCCGCCGAGGCATGGTTGGAGAATATGGCAATGTACTTCGCACTTCGTGATTATACCTCCAACATGAAGGTCCGCATGGCAGTCTTTCAACTAAAGGGGAGGGCTCTTCTATGGTGGAAGACGCTCCTACCGCAGCTGAACATGGTTGTCGAAGATGTGTCATGGGAACTATTCGAGGAACGGTTCTGAGAGAGGTATCTTACAGAGGAATTCATTGAGCGTCAGGTCAATGAGTTCAATGCATTACGACAGGGAGGTCGTATGGTGCCTGAGTACGAGGCACGTTTTATGGATATGCTCCGGTATGCTCTGCACCTTAACACTGAGAAGCTTAAGGTCAATCGGTTCGTTTTCGGCCTTAACGGAAGCCTGTGTGCAAAGGTTAGGATTTTTATGCCTCAAACCTTGCACGATGCCATCCAAGAGGCCCTCATAGCAGAGGAGGAGCTTATCACTGGGGTTCAGACCAGGACTCCAGCGAGACTAGCAGGGTAGGGTTCATCTAGAACACCACAGCATCAAACACCAGTGAGACATACACTAGGATATCGTGGCTTCCAAAGGGGATCCACTTTCACAACACCTCGACGACCACCGCCTCAACAACAGACACCTTATCGGGGACCACATCTTCAACAGTAGCGTCACCCGCAACAGCAATAGTTTAGGCCTGTTCAACAGAATAGACCAGGGTTCCAGGCCAGTGGATCATCATCTTCTACTTCGGGTACCAAGACTACTGGGCCGAAGAAGGGGTGTTGAACATGTGGGGAGCCACACTACCAACACGACTATCTTGTGGAGAGGACCAGAGTGTCCGAATCAGCCGGACCCACTACAGTGGGAGATACTCAACTGTAAGGAAAAACGATTGAGCTTGGTCGATGACGAGGGACAGAGATGTGTGATTATAGGATGAAACCATTGAATTTACCTAAGGTTCATCTCTTCCTTACATCTACGAAAGAGTATGCGCAAGGGGTGTAAGCTTTATGTGATCCTTGCTCTAAACAAGAAGGGAGTAGTTGAAGGTCTAGAACACCTTCCGGTGGTGAGAGACTTTGTGGACGTATTTCCAGAGGAGTTACGTGGGATGCCGTCGGAAAGGGAATTGGAGTTTACCATATACCTGAAACCAGGGTCTAAACCGATAGCAAGAATGCCGTATAGGATGTCGACCCCATAGTTGCAAGAGTTGAAAATGCAACTGAAGGAGTTGCTGGACTTGGGACTAATACATCCTAGTGTGTCACCATCGGGTGCACCTGTTATTTTCATTCGGAATAAGGATGGATCATGGAGGATTTTCATTAACTACCATCAACTGAACAAAGCTACGATCAAGAATCAGTATCCGTTGCCGAGAATTGATGATCTGTTAGATCAAATGAAGGGTGCGACGGTGTTCGCCAAGATCGATTTGCGATCAAGGTATCACCAGTTATGGATCAAGGAGGATGACATGCCTAAGACTTCCTTTAAGACAATATTTGGACATTACGAGTTTACTATTTTGCCGTTTGGACTGACAAATGCCCGAGGAGTATTTATGAGTTTGATGAACAGGGTGTTCTGTGAATATTGGACAAGTTCGTCCAAGTATTCATTGACGATATTTTGATCTACTCTCGGACGACGGAGGAGCATGACGAGCACTTGCGCTTGGTACTATAGTGCCTGCAAGAGCACAAATTATATGGGAAGTTGTCCAAATGCTCTTTTTATCAATCGAGGATTCACTACTTAGGGCATGTCATCTCCGGCAAAGGTATCGCCTTGGATCTAGCCAAGGTCGAGGCTATTATGGAATGGACTGCACCGATGAATGTCATGGAGGTGTGTAGCTTTATGGGTTTAGCAGGATACTATCGACGGTTTGTCGAGGAATTTTTGAAGATAGCAAATCCGATCACAGAATTGCAAAAGAAACACAAGAAGTTCGTTTGGACCGAGAAATGCGCTGAAGCATTAGAGAGGCTTAAAGAGTTGTTGACGATATCACTGATACTAAAGGTCCTTGACATGGACACGGACTTCTTGGTATGCACAGATGCATCCAAGGAAGGCTTACGTGGAGTCTTGATCCAAGACGGATGAGTAATCGCTTACAATTCGAGGAAACTGAGACAACATGAGGGGAACTACGCGACACATGATTTGGAGTTATTAGAGATCGTATATGCCTTGAAGGTTTGGAGACACTACCTTGTTGGATGAAAATTTAAACTAAGGACTGATCATTTTGGACTACAACACATTTTTACGCATAACAACCTGAATGCACGACAACGACGTTGGTCGCAATTGCTTAGCGAGTACGACTTTGAGATTACTTACATAAAGGGAACGGTGAACCGAGTGGTGGATTCTTTGATTCGAAGGCCACGCATATTTTTGGTGTTGCCTCTTCAGACAAATCTACGTGAAAAGATTCTAACCTTACAGCATGACGACGACTGGTACAAGGAGGTCGAGGGCTTTATTGGACAAAACACAATGATGGTACCATGATATGAGGGATTTTCTTTTGATAGTGATGGGTTATTGAGGTTTAAAAGTCGGATTTACGTGCCGCGAAATGACGAGTTGAGGATGTTGATCCTGAGCGACGCTCATAGAGCAGTTTAAATGGCTCACCCAGGAGTTACGAAGATGAGGGTAGACCTTAAGCCCTTATTCTTTTGGAAGGGAATGAAGGCTGACATAGTCAACTATGCGGCCAGATGTCTAGAGTGTCAGTAGGTAAAGGTTGAACATAAACACCCAGCAACATTACTTCAACCACATGCCATCCCAAAATCGAAATGGGAGGTTATTTCGATGGATTTTATTGTTGGATTGCCACTGACGGCAAGGAGACATGACTCGATTTTTTTGGTAGTAGACAGTCTGACAAAGAGTGTTCACTTTATTCCCGTGCGTATGACGTATCAGGCGCCTGACATAGTGAGAGTTTTCATCAGTGAGATTGTGAGGCTACATTGCATGCCTAAGAGGATTATATTCGATCGGGGATTGGTGTTTACTGGATGATTTTGGATGAGTTTCCAAGAGGCGTTGGGAACCCAACTTAACTTTAGTACTGCATACCACCCGGAGACTGACAGGCAGACAGAACAAATGAACCAAACCTTGGAAGACATGTTGCGCATATATGTGATGGACCAACAAAAGTGTTGGGAAGAATTCTTGCCACTAGTAGAGTTCGCTTACAACAACAGTTACCAGAGCACCATTAAGATGGCACCTTTTGAGTTTCTTTATGGGAAACCATGTCATACGCCCTTGAGTTGGGATTGGCTTGAGGATAGGATCCTAGTGGGACCAAAAGCGATCCAAGAAATGGAAGAGAAAATGCAAACCATAAGACAAAGGATTAAAGAAGCACAGGATTGGTAGAAGAGTTATGTCGATGCACACTGAGTCGACCATAGTTATGAGGTCGGCGATCGAGTCTTCTTGTAGGTTAAACCACATAAGAGTTTGATAAAATTTGGAAAGGGAGCTAAACTCTCTTCTAGGTTCATGGTACCTTTCAATATTATGGAGAAAAAGGGGCTCGTGGCCTATTGACTAGAGTTGCCTGATTCTTTGAGGTGCATGCACAATGTTTTTTATGTATCTATTTTGAGACATTATATTAGTGATCCTACACATGTGATTGACATGAGTTCCTTGCAGGTATCGGATGAGGGAGTGCTCATAGCTAAGCCAGTCTACATTTTAGATCATCACGTCCGACAGTTACAACGTCGAACAATAGATCAGGTCAAGGTCTAGTGGGACAATTATAGTCTGCACTCGGCGACCTGGGAGGACGTATATGATATGCACCAGCAGTTTCAATTTTTGTTTGATAGATAGACTTATGATATTGTGATAATTTTATTTTGGCATTTATACTTTGAAACTTCAGGACGAAGTATAGACCAAGAGGGGATGTATGTAACATCCCGCTCTGGTGCACTGAGAAACTTATTCTTTGAGGACACTTGCTCGCAAGTGATCTGGACTTTTATGATAAGAAAACATTTTATCCTTGATTATGATGCGATATGATAGATGACATGATGTTTTACTACTTTGACATGGACAGGTGCTATTGACTCGGTTTTATTGAGTGTGGAGGGTTTTTGGACCTTGAGGATGCAGAGGCATCGACAGAAGCCCTTGGACTCCAGATTGAATCAGGGAGTGTGCTATTGGGGTTGATTGTTTATTGTGATTTTAGTACATTTGATTTGATGATATGATGTGGACATGTTCTGACACGATTGTTGATGATGCAGGCTAACGATAGCTTGCTAAACAGACTCGCATATGGAGTAAAGGGGCCACACTTAATTTCCAGAGAGGTTGACGGAGAGGTGTGGACAGCAGCCCTGCCACAGCCTACTAGCACTCCCGCCATGGATCAAACTGTAGGTTAATGATTACCTAGTTTGAGAGGATCCATGATGTCGTGAGGGTAGATTGTGTCAGTCGCTCATGATGACTCTAAGGGGAACACAATAATGCGGGGGCCTTATTCCTTAGCAACCCTTAGTCTCCCAAAAGTTCACCTGGCGGAGTGTTGACTTCAGGGGTTATTGATGTCTACCAATCAGTCAAGAGTTGAGTGGCACGCTTGGAGCATTTGGTACATCCTAAAGGGCATGTCATGCAAAAGAAACACAAGAGGTGAGTGGCACCCTTGGAGCACGTGGTTCATCTTGAAGGGCACGTTGCGCAAAAGAAACATAAGAGGTGAGTGGTACCCTTAGAGCATATGGTGCATCATGAAGGGCACGTGGCATTGATATTGATGAAGGAACAAACCTAGATGGCCCTAAGACTTTTAACGCATTAATAAATTCTTAAAAAACAACTTCCCTAAATAATTGTTGCCCAGTTCAGAATCTAAGTCCTAAGTCTAAAACTTCTCTAGGGTAAAATTTTGTTTAACCTTAAGAAAAGACTTTATAAAAATAAAAATAAAAATTTAAACTAAAAACCACTTAATAGTTTTAGTCTTCATGAATTTTTGGGGTAAAATGATGAGAGTAATAATTTAATTAAAATATGTGGTTTTAAATTGTAAAGAAGAAATAAATTATTTAACTTGTGGAAGTGTAAAAAGATTTTAAATTAATAATAAAAGGAAAAGAGTAAATAGCGCAACTGCCATTTTGGCTCTAATAAAAAAAAGGGGGAAAGAAGGGAATAATAAAAAATTAGGAAACTAAGGAATGGGGGAAACATAATAAGGGAAAGAGGTGAACTTATGGTAAAAAACGAGGTCAACATAGTAAGGAATCTATAATTAAGAACCTTCTAAAATGAACTAAATTAGAAACTTCATTTTAGGGAAAGTATTTAAACCTGAGGGGGAATCTAGGAACACCTAGGAGTAAATTTAGGAGCAAATATAGGGGGGTGAGGGAAATGAGACAATTAATAAATTTAAAGAAATTAATTATTGGAGAAAAGAGGAGGATGGACGACACTTGTGCGAAGGAGAATATTTAGAAGATTTTTATTAAAACTTAATTTAAATGTGATTTAGGGAAAGTTGGAGGTTCTAAAACTCTATAAAAGAAAGGGAAGATGAGGAAGAAGGGGGATTGGCTATTAGTGTAACATTACG
>JASDQU010258442.1:5438-15804 GCA_032191745.1 Picea mariana | reverse complement strand
ATCGGGGTTTTGGCCTTTCCCGAGCTTTAGCCCCTTCCGGCTACACAATGGTCCATGTGACCAGTTATCATGTGACTGTCACCATACCTCTTGTCGGGGTTTCGGGGTTTCGCTCTTCCTGATGTCGAGAGTTTCTCACCTCTCCAATACCCGATTACCGATGCGCCCCTTTCCATGCACTAGCTCTGCTGGCTATAGCCCTTGGCTCATAAGACCGTCAACACTTGACCTCGGTCATACCTCTCATTGGGGTTTCAATGTTTTAGATGTCATCATACACATGTCGATAGAATTCCCGATCCTCGATTCTCCGATGACGGAGATCAACGGTCCAGATCTCATTCTTATCCAACGGCTGTGATTACATCACAAAATCGCATATCGCGATTTCGAAGTTTCTGTTGCAGTGTGTTCTTGACATATCAAAGTCCTGATCGCCGATGCCTCTGCTGACGTCACACGTGGTTTGGCACGTGTTAGATCTTGCCACGTGTCACTCTGATTCGTGAATTGTATGTGCCTGAAGTGTTAGATCTATTTGACACCTGTCATTCCCTGGTTGTGCCACGTGTCCCTGGGTGATGTGGTCTACCGTCGTGAGTTGGATCAATGGTCTAGATATCATCTTGATCTGACGGTGCATATTCAGTCGGGATTTCGCATATCGCAAAATCGGGATTTTTGTTGCATCGTATTCTTTGCATATTGAAACCCCGATCCCGGAAACTCTGATGAAGCCTCCTGTCTACTAGTGGATGGTCTCGATCTCTTCTTGATTTAATGGCTGCAATCAAATCACGAAATCCCATATCGCGATTTCGGGGTTTTCGTTGTCGAGTGAACTGGACATTTCAAAGTCCCGATCCCCGAATCTCTGATGGAGCCTCCAGGCTGCCACGCGTCCACACGAATAGACGGTCCAGATCCCGTCAGGATTTCACCTTGGCTTTAACGACTGCGATCAGATCGCGAAATCGCATATCGCAATTTCGGGGTTTTCGTTGTCGAGTGAACTAGGCATTTCAAAGTCCCGATCCCCGAATCTCCAATGACTTATTTCCCTCGCAACTTCTGAAAATATGACGGTTGTTGGCCTTTCAGGAAATTTGAATGGGATCCAACGGTCACTAGATCGTTGTCTTCCTTCTTCTCTGCAAAACTCTTGCTGCGCGTGATTTCTTCAATGTTGTTCCTCCTGAGCTTTTACATACGAATCCCCAAGGGGTTTTATCCTTCATACCCTGCCATCTCCGCTGTTGCCATCAATGACAACAACCATCAACACGCATTCATTGCTTGTTCAATATTTGCCAACACACATCATGCCATTTCCGGTGATAGGTTGTAAGTTACATGGATCCTTACAGTTGAGGAGATATGGCTTTGTAAATATTGTGGGACCCTCAAGAATAATCTAGAATCTCCTAAAAGGTCAATAATAAGTAAATTATTCTAGAAGCCTCTAGAAAGTATTCTAGGAGTCTACTAGTCAAAGTAGTTGGAACGAGATGTTAATTATGGGTAAAGTAGTTGTAACAAAGAAAATATGAGATTACCAATTATGGGTAAAGTAGTTGCAACAAGAAAGTATAGGTTGACCCTAAAATTAAGAAAAAGGATAAAACAATTATGACCCTAAAATGAGGAGAAAGGATAAAACAATTATGACCCTAAAATTAGGAAAAAGGGTAAAACAATTATGACCCTAAAATTAAGAAAAAAAAGGTAAAACAATTAAGACCCTAAAATTAAGAAAAAGGGTAAAACAACTATTACCCTAAAATTAGGAAAAAGGGTAAAACAATTGTAACAAGAAATTAATTAAGGGTAAAGTGGTTACAAAAATAAATTAATTAAGGGTAAAGTCATTGAAAAGAAGTTAAATGGAAGAGTATAGATACACATCAAGAGTCTCTCATTCTCACACACATGTTCATTAAATATCTATCTAGTGAACACTTGATCTATTGGAGAATATATTATATGAGGTAGAAAGGATGAGGCAAAGTAAAGGGGATGCTTGTTCTAGGTTGTAGCAAGGTATGATTATGAAACAGGGTTGTCACAGGTTATGAGGTATGTCATTATGTAATTTTTGAGGGTTATATCTTGGTAAGGTTATGGCTCATATTGGTGATATTTTGGAGATTATGGTTTATGTTTGATGCACATCTTTAGAATTTTGGTACTTATTTAGTACATAGTTTATGTCATGTATTGTGGTACATGTGTGAAGCATGTCATATGGTACATGTTTGAGGTAGTTAGGTTGAGTTTTATTGTTGAATATATTGGTACAAGTTGAGGYTGCATAACARTGATGGTTTGATACATGGTTGATGTGAKAGTTCATTAGACTTGTTTCATGGATGGTATGGCACATGCTTAAGGCATATATTGGAGGCCCTTTTGGTTTATGGTTGCATATGGCTGAGGTTGATGCTTTGGTGTTATGCTTGAGACATATCCTTGGTATATTGTATATGATTTTTATGGTTCATTGTTAGAGGAACATCTTTGTGATATTGGAATATACTTGAGGCATATACTTGGTATATGATATTAGTTGATTATGATGCATGCTCGAGGTTTTGGTTTATACATTGATGAATATGTTGGTACACAATTGATGATTGATGTACATGGTTGATGGTTGAGGTACATGGTACAGGTGTTGGTGCATCATTCATGCACTTTTTTTTTGTACAGGTGTTGGTGCATGGTGGATGTGTGTGTTGTCCTACAAGTTGTGGTACACGATTGATGCTTGGTAGGGTGCAAGTTGATGGTTTGGTACATGCTTGGTTGAGTCATGTGTTGGTGATTTTGGACATCTAGTTGAGAGGTCTCCTTGGTATATGATCCATGTGAGAGGATCTGGTTGAGTATCAGTGACAGTGATAGGTTGGACAGGTTGGTCAGTGACAGGTTGATGCGACAGGTTGATAGTGACAGGGGCAGTGATAGTGGAAGTGATGGTGATAGTGACAATGGCATTGATTTTTGTTGTAACAATTGGTTTACACTTATATTTCAGGGTGACGGTACAGGGAAAGGAAAGGGGGTTGTATCCTCCTTTCAGTTGGTGTCGGAGAACATAGGAAGTTGGAGTTTCCTTTAGGTTGGAGCCTATAAATAGGGTATCATACACTCCTTCCAATTGTAGCTAGAGAATTGAGAATTTGGTGCTTCTAGTGAATGTATTCTTTGATATATAATAAATCATTTCATGGTTTTCTCCCATTTTGGTTTCCACATAAATCCTAGTGTACTGTGTATTTGATGTGATGTTGATGTGATACCGCTTATGTTTATATGATCATTATACATTGATGTCATATTGCTGATAAAGTTAACATATTGTGGTTAAAAGTAGTAAAAGTGCTCATACTGATTCACCCACCCTGCTCTCAATATTCCAACAATTGGTATCAAAGAAGATCCTTCAACAAATTAGTTTAACCATTGGAAGGAAGATCATGGAGAGAAATATTTTATATAGAAATGGAATACCACATTTTGATGGTTAGAATGGTATGAGCTACATGATGTGGATAAAAATTATGAAATAATTTTTAGGAGCACACATATATGTTTTTTGGTACTCAGTTGTTATAGGATACACCGCTACAAAGAATACATAGAATACAACCAAGAAGGAATTGAAAAGAAACGAAATAATAGAAATGGATTACATCTGGGAAGGATTACTTGATCCAGTAAGAGAAAAGGTTGGAAAATTTTCTTCATCTAAAGAAATCTGGGATAAGCTACGTAATCTCTATTCCAATAAATATTCCATCACAGAGTTAGATCCTAATAAATAAAGTGCAATAACAGAAAAAAGAAGAAATGTGCTCATCATGTTAGATAGATTCAGAAGAAGAAGAGTGTGAAGAAGGTATAGTAGACCTTGAAGCAGAATTAGTTAGTTCTTTGGACAAATTGACGAAAGAAAGGAAGAAAAACAAGTCTCTTGAGGAACAATTAGTCAAGAATAATTCTCAATAAAGTTCCAAAAAATCCCAATAGGTCATCATAAAACTAAAATATAAACTAGAAGAAGCCAGAAAGATTGAAGAAACATACAAGAGTCATATGGAAGAGAAGTAGTGTTTTGAATCCGAAATAGTAGAACTAAGATAGGAAGCAGAAAAGAGAGAGAAGATTTTGACAGATCATCTCAAGGAAATATTTGAGGATTTAAATCAGCTTGAAGAAGAATTTAGTCAAGAAGTGAGAAGACCTGAAAAATAAATAATCTCCTTGAATATCCAACTTTAAGAAGAAAAGAGAACAGAAGAAGTCATGAATATTCAGATGATGAAGAATGAAGAAGAGGTTGAGAATCTTGAAGAAGAAGTTGTCACATTGAGAGATAAAATCGTCAAGCTTATAAAGATCATTGAAGAGAGAGAAACATCCACATCATGAATAGAGAATGTTGAAGAGAAGAACCTCAGGTTACCATAAAGGAATAATTAAGAAAATTCTAAGAGTTATGTAGAAGTACTCAAAGAAATAAATCATGGTCAGCAAGAATCAAATAAAAATGGGTATAAAAGAGATGCATCTTCAACAAGACCTTCCACATTCAAGAAACAAAGAAGCTTCAATCACAATGAAGGAATCAACAGTTACTGTAATACCCCAAGGACGAGCCCCAGTTATATCTATGTACTATAAACATGTTTTGTAGGCTGGTGAGCCGAGCAATTGTAAGCTGGTAAGCTTATGTGCAAGTAGGCCAGAGAACCTAGGTGTTAAAGCACAGGAGCCTGTTTTGTACATGTAATTATGCACTTTGTTAATATAAAAACATCGTTGTGTGTAGACTGACCACAAAGAAAGAGTGAAGGGGGAACAAGTTTTCACAGGGTTGGGTAAGGGAGGAGGCTAAGTGTGTGGGCCTAGGGGCTAAGATAGGGGGCTTACCTCTAAAGGGGATAATAATTTATTATTATTTCCTAAAGGATAAGGTGTAAAATTGACCAAGTGTTGTTCTAAGTTTCTGGAAATGGAACCAGTGCTAAGTGGAACTCATGCGGCTCCAGGAAGACAAGTGTCGACCTGGGCACATGAAAATAAAATGGGTGAGTCAATTTGTGTTGGGGGTTAGTCCTCCATTCTTCGATCCATTTTTTATCCTGTTTTGCGGGGCAACTGATCTCTGCATACCCTCATGCACATCTAGAATCAATAACCCATGAGCCAAACCATGCTGCGGTTGGTGCACCCATTCTTCCATAATTGGCCTCATTTTGCTAGAATCCTCCCTGAGAAACCATTTTGTCTCTGCAATGGGCCTCTACATAGCCACACACCTCTGAAAATTA
This sequence comes from Picea mariana, assembly GCA_032191745.1. NCBI lineage: Eukaryota > Viridiplantae > Streptophyta > Pinopsida > Pinales > Pinaceae > Picea > Picea mariana. Next base: position 10,468 of record JASDQU010258442.1, on the reverse strand, counting down.
GATCCGTGAAGCTGACCTGCATCTTCTGCGAAGCCTGAGCATCTCGTAACTTTCTATGATGTGTGAGTTATAACTTTGGGCTATTGCGGCCATGCATTCCCTTGGCTGAGTGTGGTTCTCATAGTCATATGTTCCTTGCTGGGTCTTGTTTTTGTCCTCCTTGTGTGGGAATGAAGTTGAAGAAGAAGGTTTTCAGGCCTGTTTGCAACACTCTCTTCAGATGAGGGAGGTGGTTGTGGTTTAAGAGGAAAGTTGTCATACATGTGTGAAACACTCTCTCCAGGTGAGGGAGGTGGTTGTGGTTGAAGAGGCAGGTTTTCAGTCCTGTGAGAAACTCTCTCCAGGTGAGAGAGTGTGCTGAGGAAGTGAGTTCTCTTGGAAGGGATCCTGTAGCTTCTACAAAGCATCTGAGAATTCTGGTTCGACCTATTGTTGAATCCCAAGGAAAGGGAGGTGAAGCAGTCGATGGACTATGTGATAGTGAAGGTGTATACTCCTGGGGTGGGACAGGCATGTGGGGAATGAGAGTTTGTGAGAAGTGGGCATAAGTGGCTCCTAGGAGATAATCCTTTCTCATAAATTGTGTGTCTCCCTATTGACCTTGCCTAGCCTAAGATTCCCTTTCCCGGTGGAGCTTAGTCCCAGCTCAGAGGTGACCTACTACTAAGAGTGATGAGTAGTGTGGTCTAAGGCTGGGAGGTTCGTGGAAGGTCTGCACGCAGTTGGTGGTGTTATTCTAGTTGAAAGATAAGTATAATTTATCTTCTTAATTTTATGTTAGGCATACCTGTGATGCTTGAATGCTATCATGTATTTTGTTGCATGTGGGTTTACTGTTAATCTTGTTTTGAATCTGAATGGTAACCTTAACTCTGTGTTATGTGTTTAATTTTCCATTAAAATGCATGTTATATGTGTGTGTGTGTGTGTGTGTGTGTGTGTGTGTGAATGTTCCGCAGTGGTAGCATTTCCTGAACTGTGGATGGTTGGGGATGTTACAAATTGGTATCAAAGCCATGTTTTGACACTGAGCCTGGATGAGCCATGTTAGTGGTTAACGAGACAAAGTTTTCAGAGTGAATTATTGTCAAAGTAGACAAAATTCTATTTCATAGCCAAGGTTTCGACGTCGAACGTGGATGGGATAGATAAGTGGTCAGTGGACCCGAGGTTTGAGTTGGAAATTGTGTCTGGAGGGACTAATTTAGGAACTCAGAACCTTCCCGAGTGCCAAGAAGTTACCTTGGTCGTGTTACAAATCTCAGGAGGAGTAGCAGTATTGTAAAACAATGACAGAAGTGCTATTGGACCACAGAGTAATGTGGGTCGTAAGATCTGTTGTTGGAAGTAGTCTAGACCATTAGATCCCTGTCCAATAAAGTGAAGGAGAGCACTGAGGAGGAAATAGATCCCAAGCCATCAGATCTAAGTGTAAAGGATCAACAATCATCCAATCTAGGTTGACAAGTGGTGCAAGATCCAAAACTCCAGAGCGAGAGCACTTCAGAAGTTCTATGATCAAGGGGAAAACGAAATAGCTGAAGTAGATTACAATCGTCTGTTGTGAAGGACACGGGTCAAGAGATCATGTACTTCAGGTGGAAGTACTTCGTTAGGAGGCAAGCGTTGTGAGTTTGGAACTCCCAAAGCCCGAAGTGCTGAAGTCACTCATCGCCATTGATCGTGAAGGAGGACATGCCTCGATAGATCATGAACTCTGGGGAAAAGCACTTCGGGAAAAGTGAGCATAGAGGAGTTGAAACTCCCAAAGTTTGAAGAGCCGAAGTGGTAAGTCATGATGACGTCACTAGGAGGTGACGTGGACCTTTCCTATACCTTCCACGTTCCCTCACCTAGAATGTTTATAGTTGTACTATGTGGGCCTTGAGGTTGAATAACATAGTTAAAAGTCGGAGAACCCACACTGGCGATGATCACGATGCATAAATATTGACGGCCAGGAGGCATTGTAGGGACCAAAGTTGCATTAGAATTAACTCTCCAAGGTGGTCCCACAATCCAAACCATGATTTTCCTGGGGGGTTATGTGTCAGCGTCATAATAATTGTGAGACAAAAGGTGGGTTAATCCAAACCACCATTGCATGCCCCCGCAATTGGAAAAGCGTAAGTGATGTGACATAATAACATCACCAAAGATGACGTGGAAGTGTTAAAAAATTAATGGTTCAGGACGTTAGGGGTGTGCGGATGTTAAATCCTCCGAAGTCCTGAAGCTACAAAGCTCCTAAGTTCGAAAGCTCACATGCTTGAAGTTCCATAACGAGTGTCATTAGTTGGATGTCGAGTGGTAGTGGACGGTTGATCTGCCTTACTTCACGAGTTCGTTAATTAGAAACTTTGAGAGTCTGTTGTGATGTATTATGAAGGTTTCTGAAACCCGAAGTTCCAAGTAAGTGCCTATCGATCTAGAGCTTGGTCACAACCCTTGATTGCATGGGTTGGGATCTAAGAAAAAGTGACTAATGTCCAAAAATTATAGTAGAGAAGAGCTCTGAAAGAATAAATCTGCGGGGATTCTTGATTGAACAAGAATCACAGAGAATGAAAACTGAACGTTTTCTTGAGTCATATTTGTTTATGAATTGTGTGGGATTTGTTAAGGATGATGGCTTGACAAATTCTGGTTGTTTTCACATTGTGTTTTCAGAAGTTTAACGAGTGCCAAAACCGAATAGAGTTTCCACTGAGTGCAAAGAAATGGAAGAGGCACAAATTGCTTCCATATTTGAGAATGAAGAAAAAGGAATGGATGTCCACTTGGGAGTTGAAGGATCAAACTCCAATGGACATGGAGATGAGATAGATAAGGAAGGGCATATGATGAAAATCATTGATCGATTCCAGAAAGATGCCCAGACTAACCGAGCAGATAACATAAAGCTCATGAAATCCAGGGATCAATAGGGAGAATTCAACCTAAAGTTGATGTGGAGCCTGGAAAGTATCAAAAAGAAGTTGGATAAGGAAGGTGATTCAAGAAAAATAGGGAGTCGTGAACCCCATGAGAAGAAAATAAGATCAAGAAGCATTAGCAAGCATCATTGTCACTCCCTGAAACATTCCAATAAGGAGGCACACAGTAGTTCAAGCCCCTCTCCTACCAGAAAACATAGGAGATATGGAGTGGATGAACTGAAGGGATAAATGAACAATATTAAGTCTCCTACATTTGATGGAGAACACAAGAAGGAGGAATATGCCGAGACATGGTTTCTTGGCATGAGGAAATATTTCCAACTACAGAATTATTCCTCTCATGCAAAAGGAAGAATTGCAATGTATCAACTAAAAGGAAAAGCATCCATGTGGTGGGATCAGCTTGTGCAGGTGCATCACATTAGAGAGAAATATGTTACCTGGAAAGAATTCAATAAGTATTTTTAAAAGAAATACTTGACTAAAATATACTATGACAGAAAGATGAAATATTTCTTTGAACTCAAGCTGGTTATCATGTTTATTGATGAATACGAATGAAATTTTTTATATTTGTTGAAGTATGTTTCGTTCATAAAGGATAAGATTGTCAAAATTCAAAGGTATCTGAGTGGACTACCACCTTCCATTAGGGAAAATATTCAGTATGATGACCCTAAGACTATGCAAGAAACTATAAGAAGATCGAAATGTTTATGTGAACAACAAAGAGAAAAGCCTACTTTTCAGAAGGCTTGGGATGACCAGAAGAAGTTTAAGAAAGAGTAGAGGTAGAAGGGAAACAAACCACCCTTTTTTAGGAACAGTCCTCAAGGATAGTCAGGTTTTAGAGAGCTCAGGAAGGTTGAAGTAGGTGGGAAATTCCCAAGGTAGACACCTATGGAATGTTGGGGTTGTAAAGGAAATCATAGGTACAAAGACTGCCCCCACAGAAATGACAAAGTGAGAGATGTCCATAATGTTCAGCAAGATGAAACAGTGGAGGACATGTGTAGTAGAATACCAAGGATCTATGCATCCCTCGACAACAAGCAAGATGAATTTCAATCACACATGATTGAAGTGGAAGGTATGATCAACAACCATGCCTCTACTATTTTAATTGATTCAAGAGCTAGTCATAGTTACATAGATCCTAGAATGGTGGAAAGTTTTCATTTACCAAGAAGAAAGCATGAGAAATATTGTCTAGTGCAGTTGGCTACAGGAGCTAAGAGAAAGGTTGTCGATTTGGTTAATTCATGTCCAGTGGACATGAATGGACTGAGCACAAAGGATGAATTGAATGCTTTACCTTTAGGTTCCTATGACTTTCTAATTGGGATGGATTGGTTGGACCAACACCACACCATATTATATTGTCGTAACAAGGCATTCACTTGCTTGGATGAGGAAGGGAATCAAAGAACAATCCAAGGAATTCCCAGAGTAGTTGTTGTCGGAGAAATCTCAGCAATGCAGCTGAAGAAGAGCTACATAAAAGGATGTCAATTATTTGTAGCCCATGTGGAGGAAGCATCTAAGGATGAGGTCTCAAATATTGAATACCATTCAGTATTAAAAGATTTTGAAGATGTATGAATCCACAAGGTACTAGGATTGCCCCCAAAAAGAGATATTGACTTCTTGGTAAACCTGATGCCTTGAGCAACTACAGTGTCGAAATCTCATTACAGAATGAGTACACCATGGATGAAAGAACTGCAATTGCAGCTTGAAGAGCTTCTGAAGAAGGGGTATATACGTGCAAGTGTGTCACGTTGGGGAGTGTTAAGAACCAAATATCAATATAGCATAGAAAAACCTCAGAATAAGTACTCAATGCCTTGAAAAAGATAGAATTTCAGATAATAAGCCTCTTTGAGAGGGCAACCTCATTTTACCCCACATAAACTTTCAAGTACAAGATGATTCCAAATGAAAATGTCTCCTTGGTATATATAGGAGACTAGGAGGTATAATTACAACTAATGGAATAAAGCCGACATAAATAAAATAACATTACTAATGTAATATGCCCCAATTAAGGGGTAATGAGCCAATATTAGGACTTAACATGCCCCTCCCCTT
>JASDQU010258440.1:0-15777 GCA_032191745.1 Picea mariana | reverse complement strand
TGTGTGTTCTTTGTAAGCCTACGAACCTTGGATTGACAAATTAAATAGTTGGGAAAGTACTACAATGGAATTAAACGAAAATATTTCCGCCTAACAAAAACAAGACAGGACATGACACTTTCCCTAAGATTTAATCATTGAGTTTACTATCAAACAAGAGATGAATGGCATACCTTTGAATATCACTTCCTTATGTCTTTGTTGTCCTTTCTTCACTCCAGTTCTCTTGTGATATTGATCCTGCAATGACACAAACCAACCAAAGTGAAAGTAACAATAGTATGTTCAACGAAAACTTATACATTTGATCAAGGAGTCATGTAATAAAACGAGAATAATTTTATGGGAAAGAAACATGTCACTATATTATATTAAGTAAAAGTGGAATATACAACCAAACAACCTTGATGTTGCAAGGTTCCTTTTCAGTGGCCCTTTTCTCCAACACACACACTTTCTCCAAACTTGCATGAAGAGGATCCACAATAACTTGATGGAAAAATGAAGACCTCAAGCATCAATTGAGATAGAATCCCTCACACAATTCTCAGCCTATTCCTTCATTAATTCCTTGCTTGCTTGTTTTCTTGATTTCTCTTGCTTTCTCTTGCTTAACCTTTTCCATGAAAAATCCATTAATATATAGGAGAAGGAGATATGGTTAAAGAGATTAGGATGATCCCACCAAATCAGAGAAGCCAATAGGATCCCAACCATACGGATGTCACCTCGTATTCTAGAAGATTCCCTTCTAGAACCTTCGTGAACTTATTCATTTCCTTACTCTTCAAACGCCACCGCACCCTATCTATAGAGTATCCTGTGGAAACTCCATATGCCAAGTTTAGGACATCCTACAGAAATCAGGCATTTCCGCACTGTGTCTTATGTCTAACCTGCGACGTCCTTCTAAAAACAAGTTTTGTAGAGGAGGAAACCAATCACTTTTCTCATGAGAAAGATTATTTTGGTTGTCGTAACACATGCTTTTAGAAACATCACCAGGGTGACCAAAATAATGTGTAACACTGAGTGAAGGAAAAGTGTGACCAGGTGGGAAATTGGCTAGAAACTCAAGAAAAAAGTGGTAGGTTTTAAGGGTTAGAATGAGGGGTTTCTAGGGGATAATGACCTAGTGATTAGGTGATATTTATTTGATAGTGAATTAATGATTAGGTGGAAAATAAATCTATAAAACTAAGAAAACTACCTTATATAGGAGGAAAATCACGACAACCGCCTTACATGGGTGGAAAACCTGGGAAACCACCATATATGGGAGGAACATCTATCTTTTCCATCTCGCGGAAACCTTGATACAATCCTACTGGTATTCCCGTGTCATATGATTACCACCAGTATAGATAGGACAATCGAAAGCTTCCATTCTTGTCTATGTTATCTCTGCCAGATTTTTCACATTTGACCAACGATCCCATCTAGCATGCTCCATTTTGTCCTGCCATCCCTTCCAAATGACCGTTCGAAATCCTGAAATTCGGCGGAAAACCTAGGGAAGATCCTAACAATCATGTTATGACTTTCCATTTATGGTTTTCTTCAAATTATTTGATGGATGATTCAATCTATCTTAGGATTTTTCAAAGAACACTTACAGGTGCCTCAATGAAATGGTAAATTGATCTTCCACGTAACTCTTTTGTCGATTTTAATTCTATTTCCGTGGTTTTTCTAACACATTTTCAGTTACCTATACGGTATGAGATCGATACTTAGATTTTGGCATCACTCCGACAATCCTCCTCCACCCACATATCTGATCATGTTCATGAGTGGATACAATGAAGATGATTGATTAAAGCTCCCATTCTGGAGCAACTCTTCACAGATTGGTTTACCAAGTCGCTCTTGCTTCCAATTTCCTGTGATGTTTCTATGGGAAAATTTCTTAATATGGAGAAGGCTATCAGCTGTGTCTAGGATTTGGACTTGGTCTACTCCTAGTCTGGCACACTTTACGATTTGATCCCTAACGCTCCTCATCCGTTGAACGATACAACAAAACCTTCTCCAGAACCAAGTTTCGTTTCATACGCCAAAACTAATTCTACTCTTGCTCAAACCTCCAAGGTGAATGTGGTCCAATCCTCTTCATCTCAGCAATGAGGAGGTAAGAATAAAAACATGGGTAAATCCAAGAAATATTATAATGAGAAGGATAAACCAAATACTATTGATACTCAACCAACTAGGAAGCCTAAGTTTCCTTTTATGATTTTTGAGGAAGAATACTACACGAAATACTACCCTCATCATGAGGCATTCACTAAATGTTTGAAGGGTACCTCCCAACCGGTTCAATAGAAAAATATGGTTGTGCAAAATCCTGCCCCTTCATAAATGGGAAACACGGGTCATTCCCACCATGGGGATGCTTCCACGAGAACCTATGAGGTGTACATGTTTAAAGTGGTTAATGTAACAAATGAAGCAAACACTTATGACACTCCTCTAGGTGATTAGACTAAGGGAAAGGTTTTCAATCATCCCTCCACATATACTCCTCCTCCATCTTCCAATCCTCTTCATATTGAGAATCCAACCTCTGATGTAGTGATGCACCCTCTCAAGAGTTGATTCAAAAGACAAAATTTAATCCAAATACCCACGCTTCCCAAAACTACAACATTGTTGAAGATTTGGTGCAGGAACCTTGTGCTATGTCATCCCTCAAATTTCTATAGAAATTTCCAAGTCAACGTAGAACCCTGTTGTCATCCATTGGAGCTATGGATCCAGAGGCATCAAATTTTATCACGTATAATCTGGATTACTTTAAGGAGAGGCTCTTCCACCCCTTAGCATTCCATATTCAATTTTTGGTTGGGGGAAAGAACGTCCATTGTGATTTCCTTAGATGAGGGAGATTCCACCTATGTCATGTCTTTGCCTTGTTGGAGAGCCCTAGGTTATCCTAAACTTACCTCATATCCAACAACCTTGAAAGCGTTTTATGGACATGATTTCCAACCTCGCCGACTCTTGCAATATTTTGCTATGACATTGAAGGGTAAAATTGTTTCAGTCAATATCGAAGTGGTTGATGCACCCTTGGGTTACAATTTGTTACTTGGTCATAGTTGGTTCTATGCGATGACTACCATCGCATCTACATGTTTTCCTATCTTACGATTTCCCCATCAAGGAAAAATTATCATTGTTGACCAATTGGATTATATAACACCAAATCTCCATAATGTTGTGACGAATGATGTCCCTTTTCTAGGACAGTCTAGTCTTGAGAGTGTAGGGGTAGGTCTCCTTAAGGATTCCTCTCTCATGGGGGTTTTTCCTTTACCTACTCTTGCCATGCCATAGGTTTCCATGTTAAATATGATTTCGACTCAAGTTGGACAATCCCTAGAATCAACTCATTCTTTAGTAGTACCAGATATTGATGAGCATGGTTCATCATCTCTGTCAAACTCATTAAAAAATGAAACATACCCCTCCATTCTAATCGAGTCTCACTTTGGATCTCATACTTGAAAATTATTTTCCTCCACCTAGTGAAAATGTTCCCATTAGAAACCATCCACCTAAATGAGTAAATAAGAAAATTCACAGAGGAAAACGATGCTTGGGGGGTAGGTCTCCATCCTCTGGGCATCATGTTGGATCACACCCACTAGCTTCTATCATGCAAGCAGGAGGGAAAACATCTCTAGAGAGATTCATTGTTAGAAGTGATCCTCATTTGAGGGTCATCCCCATCATAATGTAGTAGTATTCTCTAGAACAAGCTTATTCTTTGTTCTTTCTCGTGCTCAAAAATCATGAGAATAAGTTACTGAGCTTAGTATTTTTATTTCTCATGCTCGTTAATACATGATAATAGGTTACCAAGTATACTTTTATTTCTTTTTTAGACTCGTAAAGGTTATATTAAAAAGGAACTCTTTGGAGTCTCCTTTATGCTCTTTTCAGACTCTCTAAACATGAAAATATTGTCGAGTGAGTTTGTTTTCTTTCACACTCATTAAAAGGTAAGAAAGGGCATCTTTCGAGTGATAGTTTACCCCTTTTTCGACCTTGTTAGAATAATTACAAAAAATGAATACTCTATTCAAGCATGATTAGAAGAGTTCTCCTAGGTATCATTTTATACTTTTTTCGGACCCTGGGACTAGCTTTACAAAAATGTCCATGGTGGAGTCTTATTTATTGAATCTTTTCAGACTCTTGAAATATTAAAAGACCTTTGATTTTTATTTCCTTGGACTCTTAAAATATACACAAGGAATGACCCATCTGGGATTGAATCCTTCCTTCTTTAGGTTTTTTAAACATATGAATATGGGACTCATCAAAGATGAGTTAACTGAGCACTTTTTATCCTCCTTGATCTCGCTAAACAACAAAGAGGTACTCTCCTATTTGGGTGGGGGAAAATTTTTGAGAAGTGGTTCAAGTCATTCATTTATGGTAGCTTGATGTTTCCCCTGGACATGACATGTGTTTGAATCACATGCATAGTGATACTCTTTTGACTCTTTTAGAAGAGAACCCTTGGTTGTCGTCACATTCCATGTGTCGTAATACTCTTCTGACTCCTTTGAAGAGATACATTAGTTTTTGTCACATCATCATACTTGGTTTTCATGCTTTTTTGAGTCATTGCTTCCAAGTCATTCATTGTGCCACCATATGTTCAAGGTAAGTAAACCTCTACATTTTCACCCCTATGTCAGTTCACCATCATTTTATCCATCACTATTCATCACTATCTTTATTCGTTTCATGTCGATGATGGGGGATACATCATGGCCCTCCTTTGACGAGTCTATTTCCATCGACATCAACACATTATCTAGGAATTAGACTTAGAAACCAATCAGTACCTTGGATCCTACATGCCTCAATGTCAGGTTTCCTCACTTTCAATATTGGGTTTTACATCATTGACCCCTGATCGATCGATTTCGTGAGTGTTCAACTTGAAATTATCTATTCACATTCATTGGAATATAATTAGAGTACCTTGGGAGTCATTGTCATCATTGGTGATTTCCCTCGCACTTGTTAATGTTATACATTATTAAATGATAATCAAGTTGTTTCTACCATGTTCGATGCCAATACCTCTATTCACATGGCTAGATTTTTACTATTCGGGATCGAGATTGAAGACCCTAGGGGGACTATCTAGTAAACACTCATTTTTTTTTATCTACCTTCCCCACGATGGGATGGAGATTATAAAGTTGTGATATATATTGTGACATAGATCCATGTTGTATTGGTATGTGGCTATGTTTTGTCATGTTTTATCTCCACTGTGTACAATATCGTGGCTACATTTTGATTGAGTCATGGAGATATGGATCCACATTTTATGTTCAGTGGCCATATCATTAGTTAGTGCTTTCATGGTTCTGCAATGTATTGGTCCACAACCATTCTTTGAGTTAGATGATTCTGAGTATGGTTATTCCTACCTAGGGGATGATATATATATAGTGATGGATGTTTGGTTGCTTTTTCGATAGGTCTTTTGACTTCAGTCCCTTGATTCTACATTATTACAAAGTGTTTTGGCCATCATTTTTCTCCTTTGATCTCACACTTTGGGGGGCATCTGTTATACACCATTTTTTCACCCTTTGCTAAGTGTCATGAAGTGTTGCACTTCACTTTGCTAAGTGTTGCACTTTACTCTGCTTGGTGTTGCAAGTGTCACAAATGCCATGGTCCATTCTAATAAGTGTCATATATTATTTTTCACATTTTCACTAAGTTTCTCCACTTCAACACCATACATGAATTATCCATACATACCCTTGAGCACCAATAAGAAGAAGACACCTATAAACCCTAGCAATTTGGCCTTTTTTCACTCAGTCCTGGCTATGTTTGACCATGCATGCCCCCTTTCCATGCATGGGGGAATCCATAATCTTGTTATATTGCTAGGGAACACCATGGATGCCCTTTAAACCTCTTTGGAGGAGATTTGACACATATTTGGTCAAAATCCATGAATCTAGGTGGAATCTTCGAGGCAGTTCTAGATGGTTATGGGTTTTTTTTCTTGTTTGCATCAATATATGATTAGATCCTTTTTCCATCCTATCTTGGAGAAAGTATAACCATGAAGATAAATCAAATACTAACCTAATCCACCTTATCCTCAACTATAGTCCAGGTTTATCCTTTTCTGCATCTACATAACCAGGCCATTTCAGAGTGAGAGGGGATGGAAAAGAAACATATCAGACTTATGATATTGTCAAGGAGTGCAAAACCTTTGTTTATGTGAAGAAGTTGAGCTAGATTCATGTTCAAGGGATAAAGAAAAGATATTGGAGGATTTCAACATCATCAAGTTGTAAACTTCTTCCTTTTCATTGAATATAAGAACTTGTCCTATTTCTATTAAACTATCTACTTCATTTCTTGTCTATTTGATTAGTTTTTGTAAGTTATCAATAGGTAGGGTTTTTATTACCTAATCATAAATAGTAGTAGGAGAAGGTTTCTTTGTTCTTGTAGGTTTGAATTCATGAGGGAGTTGCTTGGATTGAAGCTCGACCATTGGAACAGTGAGGAAAAACGTCATAAAATCAGGTGCACATACCTTCTCTCTTTCTCTCTAAACCCTTCCACAAGAAAATAGAATAGTTAGTTAGGAGGATGTAAGTGTTCATTTGTTTGAGGTTGTCTCACTAGAAAACCCAAGTGAGGGGAACTCAACCTGTCCATAGGAAGAGAATTCTCACCACACTTTGGATATTCTAGTACACTTCCAAATCCTCCTCATCCACAAAGAAATATACAAAATTGAATATCCTGTAGGTTTCTTCATAACTGGGGAAATGGTCTTCGCTAGTGTGATGATGAGTGTCAATCACTAAAGCTTCAACTGGATATGATCATGGTTCAATCACTACAACACTATGGAAGTACATTGAGCCCTTCGACCTTTTGGGGTTCTGGCTTGGCATGATGGATTACCAAATTGTCGTGTAATCACACATTAAAATGAGTATCATATTAATTAAATAGAATGTGTTAACTGTAACAACAAAATAATGATTAAACAAAACAAATGGGTTACCAGTAATTGAGTGATTGCAGCAACAATGCAGTAGCACTCAGTAAAATCAAGAATCAAGACAAAATAGATGCTTTGAAAAATTGCAGCATAAGATGTGTCTGAATACGAGATTTGTTTTTATATCTCATAACACATATTAAACCAACACAAGCATTCCATAACTCGGGTGTGTACAAGAATATTACTAAATATGGTCTTAATTTATGTTGTTAATGTCCATTATCTATGTCATTAATGCTCATTAAGGTTCATGGATGCCTGGATTCATGCATCAGAGGTCGTGCCAGGTGTTGAGACCTAAGTCTACACCCCTACCTCTCATCTCTCATTTCCCTATACCTTCATTAAAAATCATTCATTTTATGTTGGTTAAAGTTGGTCCCTCATTAATGAATAACTTATTTTTATCATTACCTCTCTTAATTGATTTCTTTTTGCACCATATTGTGGCTTTCTTGAGGGATAATTGTATGTCATTGATTTGGCTTAAAATAATTGTCATCAAAGTTGTCATAGGTTGAGCTTGTTGCAGGTATAACAAAGTTTTATGTGCAGAACATAGTTGATTGCAAGAATGAGGCTATTCTTGCAAACAAGGATTGGTGCGCTAATTTTGAAACCATATTATTATTTAATGTGTTATTTTAAATATTCCAACCATTTGAAAGTCGCCTGCATATGTGCATGATCATAGACCATCACTTCCACACTAGATTACACTTAGTTTCATCATTACATAGCATCAGTTATGAGTGTAAGAATTGTACCAGTTCATCATGGCCATTACAACTTGAATGAAGGATTAACTACACACGAGAATCGATTTCGATGTGAAGGAATCTATGTTCATTGCATTATCGCCATCAAAGATACTCTGCCCAGCATGGTACCTCCTCGAGAACGATGGAAATTGAATAGATCTGAGCCATGGGGATTGGAATTGTTCAAAGCCATACCCGAAATTAAAGGCATTTTGGTAAAAGATGAGTGGTATGATTTCCTGTGTGCATTTCAAGGACACCACACAGGCTTCGAAATTATCTTCGTGTATAAATTCAATGGCTTCCAAACCATGCTTGGAGATACTTGGATTCATGTCACATAAAATTTTATTGGGGCATCTTGCGCTCTCCCTGTCTATGGGGAACGGTGGTTCAAGAAAGGAAAGTTGCCTCCCGATATTTGCAACAAGTTCCTAGTCCTCAAGAACCAAGACCCTGACTGGAGCCAATGAATACATGTGTCATGGATAAAGGATGAATGGAAATGATCCCTAACAACAGTACACATATATATCATAGGTGAGGCTCGATTCATCATTATTCATTGTTATCACCTTTGTTTTCTTAGTCACCTAAGAGGAGACAGAGAGATTAGTTTACCAGACTAATTTCTTAAGATTCTAACCAAAATGCCCAAGAGGGTTCAAGATCACCCTGAATCCACCCATAGAATTTTGTACCATCAGGGTTTGATTAAATTGTTGGTAACTTTCTCTCTAGAGGAACTGGAAATTCCCTAGGATTATTTCTTGAAGTCTGTGGGATTGAAAGAACAAGAGCAGGTCCCTGATTCACAAAATGAAGGTGATGCAAGTGAGGAGGTTAGGGTTTCTTCAGATCCTAGGAGCTTGACGAAGCTTATCCAGACCATAGTGAGTAAAGGGAAAGGCCCTAAAACGAGAAATACTCCCCCTAAAACAAAAAATCCAGAAATCTCCATAGAGGAACCCCCCGACATGAAATTGAGGTTGTATACAAGAAAGAGGAAAGAAAACAAGAGTGGAAAATCTAACAATGTGCACCCACCTGCACTAGAGATGCAACAAAGATATTTGTCGCCCAGCCACTCAGAGGAAGACCAGAAAACCCCCATCGAGAAGCAACCTAATAAGCCTGTGACTCAAATGAGAGGGAAAATTGGACCTGGTTCCTAAAGCAAGGAAGTAATTAAATAGGAGGATGTTCCTATAGAAGCTCCACCTAAAACATCTCCTCAAGCCAGACAGGACAGGAAAAGGAAGGGCAAGAAAAACACTGAATTTCCAAGCAAACCTAACAAAAATACTAGAATTACAAATTAGTTGAGGCTGAACTCCAAAGCTCTATTCAAACCATCAATAAAGAACCCCCATTCAATTCTGATCGAGGATGATGACAGTATTGAATTCTCTAGCATGGAGGAAATGGCAGTGAATGTGTTAAAGGGTGTGATAGTGAAAAAAGAAAAATCAAAGTCTAGTGAGAATGAGGCTACAAAAACACCATTTGTGACAGTGAAAAAGGATTATCCTTCAAACTCTAGTCAACAGGGGAATACAAGATTATGGATTTGATCCCGAGCAAGAATCTATTGGAACCTAGCCACATGCAATGGATCCTTGCCATAGTTTGTAAGACATCAAACCAGAAGTTAAAGATGACATTGTGGGATTTCATGGGTCCACTAAAGGAGCTAAAGGGAAAGAACATGAATTTATGCATAGTTATAGTATGAGAAATAGAATTAGAGCATTGTTTGACCACAACAAGTTTAGCACAGAGAAAGAAATGAAGTAGAAACAGATCGAGGTAAGAACAGAGAAGGTTGATGACAAGTGCATAAATTGAAGTTGGAAGTCCAAACCTTGCAGCACCATAACCAGGAATTGGAGAAAATGTACTACAAACTGCAAAAGAAATATCAAAGACTCTAGAAGAAGCACCAGAAGACTTGCTTCTTTCTAAAGGAGATAATTGGAAGGATTTCTTGAAGAAGCTGCCAACACACCCAGTTATCTCCCAGTGGCCTCCAAAAATGCACATGGACACCAATGTTCGATATAGAGTTCAGTTCAGTACTCCCAGTTAATTTTTTTCAGAGTTCATTTTACTCCAGCATATGCATCAGTCTAGTTTTATTGTTATTAGTAGTTTTTAGTTGTTTAATTGCAAGAATCTTTTAGATTAAGGCATAATAGCTCGTCATTTATGTGTGATATTAACCACTCCTTTTTTATTAAGTCAAGCTCGAAGTATACATTACTATTCTCCAGAAGTATTTAGTTAAGTTAATATATTGTTCTTCAACTGATAATCTAGAGTTAAGCCTTAGTTCCAGATGGATGAGAGCCTCTGCAATTTTGATAAATAGGCAGTGTTTTTATGTTTTAAGTGTTCGGTTTTTGGGAAAAGAATATCAATACATCAAACTGGTTGAACCTGTTCTATGCATGGATTAAATCTCTCTAACTGGTGAATAAAATCTTGATGAACATGTTTTTTTATCCAAATCTACATGTGTTTTTTTTTGTTATCTTGAATGCAGTTTTTTATTTGTGAAAAGTACATTTCATTTCCTTCAGTTATTGTATAACTTGTCTTTACTGATATGCAACCTGTAAAACAAAAAATACTTTGGTGAAGATTTGTTTCTATTGCAACCTCTAGGAGTAATTGCATTTTTGATACATTTTTAATGCCTTGAAATAATATTTTAAGTATTAAACTTCTTACAGCAGATTATTCATTGAGTGGTTTGCTGTTTCCCTGTGTTCTTTCCTCTATATCTCACTTGTCTATCATTTGTGTGCCACAAGACAAGGAGGAACCTCCTCCATATCATTTTGGCAAACCCAACCATGTTCTTGTCTTGGTAAATCGACCCTCAAACTGACCAACAAAATCAACCTTGAGGTGGCCTAGCTCTACCCTTTAGCAGTCAGGTGAAGACTTTAGGGCCAACATCAGGTTGAGTTTAAAATAAGACTGTTATCGGATTTGCGCATTTGGAGAGGGATGGATCGTAGACTCATTCAAGCTCTGAAGAGAAGGGTATAAAAACCATATTCTCTTATATTTGGAAAAGTGTGCCAACTTAACCCGACAACCAATAGGAAACGTTATGGGAGGAGGTGGGACATGTCAGGGTCTTGACATCAGAGGTATTCAAGGTGAGGTTCAACATAAAGCCCGAAAGGAAGGAAATGCAAGAATATTCACTTTTCTATAAAGGCATGCCAAACATACTTCTTATAAGACTTTGAAACACAAACATCAAAGCTTTAAAGGATGAGGAGACATTCAAGATCCGACGAAGATGGTATCAAAGAATATTCTTTAGTCCTAGGAGAACGTGTGGGACACACACGTGGCAAGGTTTGAGAGGCTATCGAATTTTTATCTTTTTAGTTCAAGAGGATGGAGCATGCACTGGACTCTGACAAGAATGGTATCAAAGTAATATTCCTTCGATACCTTAGAAAAGGTGTCGAGTCCCAAAAAAATAAAGGCAACTTTTTTAAGAACGATAAACAGAGAAGTCAAGGGTCCAATATTAGGATGTCATTTGTGGAGGTGGAATTTTGATAGGTATTACTAACTCAGGGAGAAAATATAGGTTGGGATTGAATCTAATAATCCACAAGGTGCCATGAAGGGAGTGTAGTGGATTCGTCAGATTTATCGAAGTGCGATGATCAAAGTTTTGGTAGACGAGTGGAGTGAAAAACTCTGACTGACATGATCCAAAATCAACTATGAATTAATCTTGTATTTCTGATCCAAGTGGATATCAGTGGCCACCCACCTATTTCAACTGGCTTATCTTGGAAGTTTTTCAGTTTGGTAGTTTTTTCCTAGTTTTCGGGTTCTGAACTTTCGGGGTTGTTTAGAGGCCCTAAACAACGTTTTTAGAGATCACCACAATAAAACTATGGAAAAAGTGAAAGTATGACAACATAATTTTTATTCCTTGTATATACCTTTCCAACCGGCTATCGTGCGCCTAAAACATGGATCGTATGCAAACATTATGACCCCAGGAAGTTAATGTACCAACTTACCCCAATGGGGCCCACATGACTCTTGGTGCTTCATCTCCTAGGGTTAGTTATTTGGATGTCTATGGTTTTGGAATTCATGTTTATAGTAAAAATTATTTTGGAGACTCATTGTACTCATATTCTTGCAAATGAGTGTATATGTCACATCTCTTCTCATAGATAAGCCACCACCATTCTAGCAATCTCGTTTCAGTCTGGATTTTATAGTTTCAACATATTTCTTTATTAATAGAAGCCAAGTTTAACTGTATCTCTTTTATTTTTCATTGAATATTTTTGCAAATAATACATATATGTATTCATTTCATTATTCTCATAAAATATGGATCAGTGGTATTAGAGTGCTCTTCTCCTTGTCGTTCTTAATGCATGTCCCTGACGAGGTCAGCGTACAAAGAGTTGGGTCTTGAGATTGTTTCTCTTGAGGGAAAAGGATCTCACACACCCAAGTGACCTTCCATGGTGGGAGAAAATAAATTCGATGTGACAGGAGATCCTTTCAAACTGTTGCTTGAGGAAGCCCTCGTGGAATAGAGGAACGAGATGATGGATGGTTTTGTGCAAATCCTTCGACGACTACCAATAGGCGACAAATCTTCCTCAAGTAGAGGTGTTTTCCCTTCAAGTTACAAATCAACTTTGATATTCCTATATTTTAAGGTCATATAGACGCAGTTATTGTAGACAAATGGTTGAATCTCCTAGAAGGGTATTTTTTTGTCCATAACTTTTCGAATAGAGAGAATATTACTTTTGTTCTCCTTAAAGTCGTCCCCCATGTCAAATATTGGTGGGAGAATTTATTTGAGAAAAAGGAAACATAGGAACCCTCATTATTTATAGTCACACTCACCTAGGAGTCCATTAGGGATGCTATTAAGGAAAAATACTACCCTGTCAAAAGTTGTAATGACCTGTATAGAAAATGGACCACACTGCAACACGAAAGGGACCAAGCAGTGCCAGAGTTCACAAATATGTTCCATACCTTATGCACCAAGATGGGTATCAAATATTTTGAGTGGCATATGGCACTCAAGTAATGTGGCGGTATACATATATACATCCAGGAAGAAATGGAGTTTCTTAAAATCTCTTCCTTGGGTGCGACCTATCGATATGTCGTCAAAATCGAGCAGAAGCTTAAACAAAAAATGTTGAAGATTGGGTCTGGGAACACCTCATAGTAGAAGTAGGGAAAAGGAAGCCCCAACACATAGAAAAAATGGAATAGAAAATATGGACAACCTCAGGAAAACCTATCTAATCCACAAACAAAGAAGCAAAATGGAAATACGAAGAATGATATCGGGAAGTGGTGCGACTTCCAAAAGAGCCCCTAGCATAACAATGTTGATTTCCGCTCATAGTATTCATTGGTGGTTGAGATGAAAGCCTTTGAATCATATGTGGATTTCGACTCTGAGTCAAAAACAAAAAAATGGAGACAAATCATTGATGCAGAACCTAGTTCCACAGTTGCTACCACCAAGTTCCATCCCGGTGAACCTGATGAGCCAGAGGAAGGAGAGCTCCTCTTTCATTCACATATGTGGTTGAAAGGAACCCCACTGCATTTCATTGTTGATAACGATAGCCAAAATAACCTCATATTAGTGGATTTCATCAAGTGTATAGCCTTTCCAAAAAAGTCGCACTCGCACCCGCAGACCTACACCATCGGATGACTCCGCCAAGGAAGTGATCTTCGTGTCAGCCAACAATGTCGGCTATCCTACGACATCAAGCCATTCAAAGATGAGGTATTTTTTGATGTTTGTCCCCTTAAATTTTGTGATTTTATTTTCATCCAACCTTATTTATGGAAACATCATGTTGTATATGAGTCTTGGCCTTGCAATGTTATTATTACTTTGGACCAGAAATTATAAAGGATACCTAACTCGGACTATTTTCGGCACGAAATGAGAGCGAAGATATAATAAATAAATGTATAGAGATATCTTGGATATATAATAATATAACATAAATGTATCAGAGATGAAACCATAAACACATAGGTACAATAATACACAATCTTCTATTAATGAGCGAAAATGTACAAAGACTGTAAAAATACAGAGTGAAAGACTTGCTAGAATGGTGGCAGCTTATCTCTAAGAAGAGATGTGATGGCTACTCACATTCGCAAGAAGATTATTTTACAATGACGCTACCAAGGCCTTTATATCATAAAGAAAATCCTAAACCCTAACCCCGAAATATGAAAATCCAACAATTTTGTGGACCCCATTTTGGGTAGTTTGGTGTATCAACTTCTCGGGGGCGTAACTTTCGCATACGATCTTAGTTTGGGGCGTATAATAGCTCATTGGAAATGTATATTCAAGGAGATTCATTTCATGGGATACATGAAATCCTTTGGCTACATTGAGAAGCTTTATCCCAAAAAAACTTCATTTAGGCCCTCAAAATGCCCCCGAAAGTTAAAAACTGCTAAAAATAGTAAATTACCAAAATTGCTAGAAAACTATTTTGAGCCAGTTGGAAAAGGTGGGTGGCCACCGATATCCACCTGGATCAATCCTCCCTCCTTAGGAAGAAATAGTATCCATTCTATTGAGTGCCCGAGGGAGAGGGAAAATCATTTGTTGAATCTGCATCTTGATGAGTTACTTGCCTTGTTGGTGAAGTTGTGTTACTTAGCTTGTTGAAGGTTGTCACAAACCTATGGTTGGAAGGGTTGGACCTTTTTAACCTGTCTATTTTACATGAGATGAATGTGTGTAGAAAGAATCATTTTTCTTTATTTCAATCTTGTTTATCTTCTTCTGTTGGATAGAAGGTGTTTGTACCAAGGTTGCAATGGTTGCAGTGTCCTTCTATGCACCTTTTGAACAAATTGTGAAGAAGTTGAATTTTGTAGTATGAGATACTACCTTGCGGCACTATTTAGGTGGGAAAATAGTTGGAACTACCTATGGTATTCTGTAGAGATGACCCCACAGAGTAATAATGACACTACTGTTACACATTATTTTCATCATTTCTATGACCGTTAATGATGTAAACCTATATGTTGCCTTCAAAGGGGTCAATGGCCTGAGTTCCTGAAGAGAGAAGGGAGAAGAACTTTTCCTGAGAAAAAAAGTTGCATTTTCCCTTGTAAAAACCCTGTAAAAAAGGAAGTTCGCAGGCTGCCTATGTATTAAGGTGTGAGAATGCTTGATTCTCGCAGGCTGCCCACACTTAGGGTGCGAACTGTTTGCAGGGTGCGAGAATGCTTACACATGGGAAAAATGAGCGTTTCCTCAAATCTTCTAGAAGGAGAAACTTCCATGGTGAGGTGGCATCCGAATGGTTTGGATCTTACTTGCTTTCATGATTTAGTGGGATCATCCTAACCTCCTCACCTTATCATCTTCAACTTATAAAAGGAGAGTAGCTCTCATGGAGAAGGGGTTCTTGAGCTTTGTTAGCTTTGGTTGGCTTGGAATTATTAGCTTGGTTGGAGTGGCTTTGAGATTTGCCTTTGTCAAGATAGATTGTGAGTAGCTATCAAATTCATGGTATCAGAATCCTTGGAGCAAGAAGTGTGTCGGGAACGAAGGACAGTTGGAAGGGACCTTACGACATCAAGGCTATGGTTGTAATCTCTCTTTCACATTTAATATGATACAGTAATATGATTCTTTCCTATAAAGCTTCTTGTGTTTTATTGTATGGTTCCTTGATCACATACATAGATTTATATTGAGTTTATGCTATTGCTATCACTTTGGTTGGTTGCGTTCTTTTGCAGGATCATCATTGTATGAGCATTGGAACGGAGCTAGGATGGCGATGGCGAGAGGAAGCGACATTTAAACGGTATGTCACTCATCCCTCTTTAGTTAGTAAATTCAATATCTAAAAC
>JASDQU010258435.1:0-15813 GCA_032191745.1 Picea mariana | reverse complement strand
ATTTAATGATAGTGTCATATAGATGAAGAATATATTTAGAATAGTAATTCCATTTCCATTTCTTTCTTATAATTAATTATGTATACACTATTTTATATAAAACTATATAATTCCATTTGCATTTCTTTCTTATAATTAATTATGTATACATTATTTTATATAAAATTATATCATTTCATTTCTTACATTATTTAATGATAGTGTCATATATAGATGAAGTATATATTTAGTATGGTAATTGAATAAGAATGGAATATATAAATGAAATATAAATTTTATATATTTTAATTTATTTTAAATTAATAAAAAATTATAATAATTTTATATAAATAAAATATATATAAAATATAAATTAAAAAAATAAATCAAATATGTAAATGAAATATAGATTGATAATGATGATAGTGATTAATGTTCACTAAGACAAAAATGGTATATGGACCTTAAGAGGGTAAGTGATAAAATGATATATAAACCTTAAGACGGTAAGTAATTACGCCAAAAGGCTTACACCTATTGACAATGGGCACAATTAATCACCTTTTAATCTCAAATTCTAATCTAATGGCTAACAATTAAAGATTTAACTTGTTTACTTTTTAATATTTACCTAATCATATTAAGAAATAACTCTATCACCATATGATTGCCACTTTTAAATTATTAACTTTTGGGGTTACCTTAAATATCAGTGAGTTTCATTCTCTACCCCTAATTTCTTCACCTGTACTGGGGTTTAATATTTAACACCGACCTACCTATCATATTGGATAAGCGTTTTATTTCCTGTATGATGATGGCGAGAAAAACGTTTGGACAGCTGTAGCATCTCTTCCGCAATATCTTCACCAGTTTAACTGTAGTACACATTGGTGCTACTGGATTTTTGTAGGCGCACTAACTGATTTTTATAATTATTAAGATTTTTATTTTTGTAAGTGCAGTAACGGATTTTTATAATGTAACGTTTGGATTGTTGTAGCATCTAAGAAGATTGTTGCAGCTGGAGCATCGGTAAATGAAGAATTAGATAAAAAGTCGCGATGTGTAGGAATAATGGTTCGGAAGGCAAAGAAAATGTTAAGCCACAATTATGTGGCTATGCTAGTTACTTATTATTCTTAAAATAGTAAGTGATAAAATGGTATATAAACATTAAAATAGTAAGTGATTATTTGTTATTCTTTAAAATTTTGTCATTAAATATAAACTTATAAAAATGTAGAAATTACATTAATATGAATATAAAAATATGAAACGGTAGAAATTCATTAAATATGAATATGATTTAAATATGAATATGAAAATGATTATTTGTCATTCTTTAAAATTTTGTCATTAAATATGAACTTACAAAAATGTAGAAATTACATTAATATGAATATAAAAATATGAAACTATAGAAATTACATTAAATATGAATATGAATTAAATATGAATATGAAAATGTAGAAATTATATTAACGTGTAATCAACTGTACACTAAAATAATATTGATGATAAATAAATACTGACAACATTTTAAGCAGCAGAGTGGAAGCCTGAACCTGCGTCTCTTTTTATTGTATTATTGAAAAACACACAACAAATACAAATATATAGGCGAATGGGAATGGATGCATTTATTGTATGGATTGCATAATGGAGGAACGCTTACTACACACATCTACTCATTAGGTAATGGTAATCTACAGCAGGCCCAGTTTGAAATCAGAGGTCAGCCAGAGATCTCGATGGATTTGGGCTGAGGAGGTTGGGGTTCAGGCTGCTTCGACACTGTCATAGTCAGCACCCCGTTTTCCATGCTCGCCTTGATTTCTTCCACCTTTGAATTCTCCGGCATCCGGAAACGCCGGAGGAACTTTTCGCGAGATCTCTCAATACGGTGCCATTTGTCGTTCTTGTGCTCTTCTTCTTTGCTGCGCTCCCTGCTTATCTGGAGAATTCTTTGGCCCTCTTCCAATTCTATTTTCACATCTTCTTTCTTCAGACCTGGAAGATCAGCCTTGAAAATATGCGCCTCCGACGTTTCCTTCCAATCGATCTGAGTATTGGCTATGGCAGAAGCTTCCTTTACAAATTGCTCGGATGGTCCCCCGGCGGCCAAATCTGTGAATTCTTGGAAAGGTTCCCATACATCCAAGGAGAAGGGATCGAACGCTCTGGATGATCATCCGAAAAAGATGGGAATTATCGACATTCTTCTCTACTAATATGCGATTGGAAAAAATACAGAAGAACAACACTATGATCCCAGTGGTGTCGATTTCAATATCGATCTCGGATATATCAGAAGTGATGTTAATTTCTATTTTTATAGGAGGAACATTCTAGTCTTCTCTAGAAGGTATCTTCCAGAGGATTCTCAAATGTTCGCAGGCTGCTTTACTTTTGTACACATGTATGTTCCAGACGATTTTGAGGGCAAGGTTTAATTTGTCAATCATATTGCTATTTATCCATTATCCAGAACCATCTAGCCTCTTACATGGTTGAAAAAGCATATTTCTCGAGAACCATCTAGCCTCTTACATGGTTAATGTAATATGATATGTTCAATAGGAGCGATGTAAAAGTTAATGTGTGATGATGTGGATCTATAGATCCTACCAAAAGGGAGTTCAATTTTTTTATTTTGATGATTAAATATTGGAAAAAATTTGTAGTTTTTTAGAACAAGCAACAACTTTCAGGTTGGTGTAGACCTCCTGCCTTTAGGTCGAGATTCGAGTAGGATATTCTCTAAACCATGATAAGGGTTAATTCAATTCCTTGTTTAAGCTTGCAAAGTATTTCGGGTCTCGCGAGTTGGGCACTTCAAATGCAATGCCATGGCTCTTGGCAATAGCCGAAATGTGAAATTTTGAATGGGTTTAAGGTGTAAGCCCCTTCTTCAGCCCCTTTTCCAATATGACCACAGCCAAGCCTTACGCAAGCACCTTTCGAAACTCGCAACTTCGCGAGTTGGAACGCCGAATTCTTGTGCTCTTCCCTTGCGAATCCCCGAAACGCGATGTGTCAATGAAGGTTGACTCCACCTAAAGCGATGGGCGCACACCACCTGTCACCTCTGTTTACTTCGCTTACAGAGTGGGTCCTTGCCACCTGTTCGCACGAGTCTTCATCTTTCGCAACTTGAGAGAACAACGAACAACCGTTCCTCTCCCTCTACAAATCCCCGACCTTGAAATCGTGCCTTCGATGAGATCGACGACTGTGTGCCTCCCTAGATCCAACGACCCTCGTTGTATCGGGATTTTTCCAATCAGAAATCCACAAAACTCTACCCAAACCCCTGGTCACTCCATTCTCCAAACTCCGATACATGAATTCTCATATGAGATCAATGGCCTTCGTTGATCTGAATCTGATGGTCACTATCCTTCTTGATATTAAGATTGTTGAAAGACAATCGATCTTAATCCTTCTATTGTTCCACAAGATCCAACGGCTCACGGAACTTTGGCACTTCCTCCTGAAGCGATTCCACCGTCCATTTTCAACTCCACGAGGACTTATTGCCAAATGACGTGGCGTCCTCCCTCCTGAACTTGACTTCTGTGAGACGATTTCGACCTCCACCTCCCTTTGAACACTTCAAAGGTTCTATCCCTTCTGATCTTTTGCTTGAGAACTCAAGGCTTCCCAAAGGGTCCCTGTATGCAGTCCTTGTAGAAAATCTTCAAATAACCTCAGGTTATTTGGGTCTTCAGCTTTGTGCACTCCTTGCAACAGAGAATTCTTCAACTCCTCTGTGAGTTTGAGAGAATTTGTTCCCTTCTCCCAT
Source organism: Picea mariana (assembly GCA_032191745.1). Classification (NCBI taxonomy): domain Eukaryota; kingdom Viridiplantae; phylum Streptophyta; class Pinopsida; order Pinales; family Pinaceae; genus Picea; species Picea mariana. Next base: position 12,026 of record JASDQU010258435.1, on the reverse strand, counting down.
CCTGCGCACACTTTGCACGGCTCTGTGCTCTGCTAGCACTCTTGCCTGTAAAGACACAATTTGAATATCCTCTAAGAGTTCTGAGATGAAATTTAGAGCTTGGTCGATGCACTTCTTGCAGACCCTCCAATGCACTCTTTTCAGGAGTTCTCAGAAAGAGAAACAATTGAAACTCATTCTCCCCTTATCCACAATTCAAACATTCAACATAGAATTCTAGAGCACACACACACATAGAATTGAAGAAAAATGCATACAAAGAACGTAAACAAGCCTGCAACATACCATTTAACAGGTGGTTCCAACAACCATAATAAACACATAGATTGGAATCCAAGATTTCTTCTATTAATTCTAGTGCTCCTGTACATGGCAAATAACAACTAAAAATGCATAAAATTCTCTGTTCTCCTCTATTATTCTCTGCAACTCTACAACATATGAATTCTGAATTATGTTACAATGATACAAAGGTTGAGGTTGTCTATCATCTTTTTTCCCTCCTATGGTCCTAAACTGTTTAATCTATCATTTAAATCCATCTACTTGCATTAAACACACATAACTGCCTATTACATCCGGCAGATAGGAACATATGCTCCAAAATTAGTTTGGATCTTCAATACATAAATGCTAATGCACTTTCCTCCCATCCATTACATTAATGTTTCAGATTTTGAACTTCACAACGTTTTCACAAAAACATATTTAATTGCATCTGCACGTCCATCTTATCTCCTTGGTTTTAGGCATGCACTTGGGCTTTATACGATGCTCCTGCATCATACTCACTCGCTTGAAGATTTTCATGAACTCCTGTTCATGATTTCTTACATGGTCTGTCCATGCTTTTGAATTTCTGCTTCATTCTCCCAGCTGACATCTTCAATTGAATGTCCTTTCCACTTGACCAAGTATTTAAAATACTCTTTTCTCCTGGTCTTTCTGCTAATCCTCTTGTCAATTATTCTTTCCATCTGTGGCTTTTCAGCTACAGACATTTGTTTTGTCCATTGAATCTTTTCTTGTTCATCTTCTGCTCCTGCTTCTTCAGATCTGTAAGGGTTCAAATCCGTGACATTGAATATCATTGAAATTCCAACCCCATCGAGTAATTCAATCTCATACACGTTTGCCCCAAATTTTCTTATGACCTTGCATGGTCCAATTTTCTTCATCTTCATCTTGTTGTATGTTCCCCTTGGGAACCTTTCCTTCCTCAAATGCGCAAGAATCAAATCACAAAATTCAAATTGAAGTTCTTGCCTATGTTGATCTTCTCTATGCTTGTACTCTTAACTTGAACTCTGCAATCACTCCTTGATTCTTCTATGAAGCTCCTTCATTCCTTCTGCAAAGTCCTCTGCACTAGCATTCTTGAATTCATTTTGTTTTGAATCTTTCAATTTAGAGAGTCCCCTTGGCTGCATTCCATATACAATTTGGAATGGACTCTGCCCTGTGCTTCTATTGAGTGAATCATTGTAAGAGAATTCCGCCTGTGGAAAAATGTGATCCCATTGACTGTGGTGTTCAGTCACTAAGCTCCTTAACAAATCTCCGAAGATCCTATTCACAACCTTTGTATGTCCATCCGTCTGAGGATGATACGATGAGCTAAAAGACAAGTTAATCCCCAACTTCTTCCATAAGGTTCTCCAGAAATGTCCTACGAACTTGGTATCTCGATCAGAAACGATACTCCTTGGAAAGTCAAGGAAGTCTGGCGACTTCCTTGAAAAACAGGTTCGCAATATGAGTTGTGTCACTGGTTTTCTGGCATGGTATGAAATGTGCCATTTTTGAAAATTTGTCTACCGCTACAAAGATTGAATCATATCCCCTCTATGTCCTTGGCAGTCCTAATATGAAATCCATCCTCACTGCATACCATGGCCTTTTAGGTATGGGTAATGGCTGATATAACCCTATGTTCTGCCTTTTTCCCTTCGTGTGCTAACAAATTCTGCACCTGTCCACAAATTTTTTCACATCTGTCCTCATCCCTAGCCAGTAATATGATCCATTCAACTTTGAGAACATTTTTTCATGACCGAAGTGTTCGGCCAATCGTCTGTTGTTCTTTTCCTTCAATAAATTCTCCCTCATGGAGCATTTTGAAATACATAGTTGATTTCCCCTGAACAATAGTCCATCCTGGATCATGTACTCTGTCCATTGGCTTCTGTCCTTAAGAATTGGATTCTCAGATGCCTCATATGCCTCTTTGAAATCTGGATCTTCCCCGTACATTTCTTTGAGGTTATCAAAACCCAAATTCTTAACTTTAAATTTCTACATAAGCAAACATTTCCTGCTCAAAGAGTCAGCAACTTTGTTAGCAGTTCCATAAATATGCTTAATCACAAAAGTAAAATTTTGCATGTATTCAACCCATTTTGCATGTTTTTGGTTCAACTTCTCCTATCGAGTCACGAATTGCAAACCATGATTATCGTTCTACAAAATGAACTCTTTCTGAACCAAATAGTGCCTCCATTTCTTCAGCGCTTGTATGACTGCGTAGAATTCTTTGTCATACATGGAGTACTTAATCTTTGCTTCATTTAGTTTTTCACTGAAATACGCGACTGGCCTGTTGTCTTGGATTAAGACCGCTCCAATGGAAAACCCACTTGCATCACACCTGACCTGGAATGTCTTGCTGAAATCTGAAAAAGCCAAAATTGGTTGCTCAACGATCTTCTTCTTCAACAGGTTGAAGCACTTCTCTGCTTCTTCCTTCCAGTGAATTTTTTTATATCTTTTCTTCATCGTATCTATCAGTGGTGCACTAATTCCACTGAAGTTTTAGATGAATTTCCTGTAGAAGCTAGCCAAACCATGGAAGCTTCGAACTTCAAAAACGCTCTTCGGCGATGGCCAATCCTTAATCACCTTTATCTTTTCTGGATCCATTTTCAATTCATTTGCAGAGATAACAAAACCCAAAGAAATGAGTTATGTTATCATAAATGACGATTTCTTCATGTTGATCAACAATTTCTCTTGCTATAACCTTCTCATCATTGTAGCTAAGTGCTTCAAATGCTCTGCTTCATTTTTGCTGAAAATTAATATATAATCAAGATATACAATGACGAATTTCCCAATGAAATCCTTCAGGACTTCGTTAATTAACCTCATGAAAGTACTAGGTGCATTCATCAAGCCAAATGGCACGACAAGCCATTCATATAGCCCTTCATTCGTCTTCAATGTTCTCTTCCATTCATCACCTTCTCTCATTCTAATCTGATGATATTCGCTTTTCAAATCAATCTTTGAAAAAAACCTTTGCTCCACTCAAGCAATCCATCAAGTCATCCATCCTTGGCAATGGGAACATGTACCTGATGGTAATTTTGTTGATTTCCCTTGAGTCTGTACACATTCTCTAGACACCTTCCTTCCTTGGGTTGAGCATTGTTGGAACAACGCATGGACTCAAGATCTCCCGAATCAATCCTTTGTCCATTAAGTCCCGCACCTGTCTCTTAACTTCTCCATTCTCCTGCGGCATCAACCTATAAGCTGATTTCATTGGAAAACTGGCTTCAGGTATAAGATCGATATGATGACTTATACTCCTGATAGGTGGAAACAAACAAGGTAGTTCGTCCACGACTATATCAAGAAATTCTTCAAGTAACTCCTGGATTTCTTCCAACAAATCATCTATCCTAGTGTTGTTCAAAAAAATTGTAGGCTTCCTAACCAAAATGAATTTCATGTATTCCTTATTGTTGACTTCCTTAAGAAGTTCCTTTCCACTCATGAGAAGTACAACGTTGCTCATCTATGTTTTCACCTCTTTATCCTTAATTGGTAGCAACATGTGTGTCCTACCATTTTTCTCCAGAGTGTACGTGTTGTTTCTCCCATCATGCACCACATTTATGCCATATTGCCATGGTCTACCCAACAATAGATGACAAACATCCATTGGAATGACATCACATAATATCTCATCTTTATATCCTTCTATTTTAAATTCAACTAAACATTGTTTAGTGACATTTACCTGATGTCATTTTTGTAGCGACGAAACTTTTTATGGGTTTGGATGTGCAACAGTCTCCAGCTCCATATTTTCTACCATTAACATGCATACAAGATTATTTGTGCTACCCCTGTCCACTATGACCTTACATACCCTGTCTTTGGTTTTGCAGGCAGTCTGAAACAAACTGTTTCTTTGGATGGGTTCTCTGGCTCCTTCTCCAGTTTCAAGAGAACTTTCTGCATCATCAAAGATCTTCCGCCTTGAGGGTCCTCTACCTCAACATTCCGTCCTTGAGCTTTGGCAATGTGAGTTTCACCACCATCTTTCTTCCTATCTAGACACTCATAGGATTTATGTCCTATTTTTCCATAGACAAAACATTTCACTTCACCTCCTCTGCCTCTTCCTCTTCCTTTGGCTCGAGGAAAAGTATTTCTATCAGCATATTGCCTCCCCTATGAGCTTCCTCCTGTCTCTTATTGAGTTTGAGGTTTATTCCCCTCTTCTTTAGGCTTCTGAGTCCTGTCTTAGGCAATTGTCTTGCCTCTTCTTTGACTTCTGCCTCAACCTCTTTGACCTTGCTTTCGGCTCAGGTTCTCTTCATCTTTTAGAGCCACTTGATAAGCATCTTCTATGGTTTGGATGGTCATCATGCTCATCTCATCCTGAATGTCATATAGTAGACAATTCATATACCTGGCAACTTTCTCATCATCTCTTTCCCAATGACCTGCTTTGATGTTTATCCTATAGAAATCTTCAGTGTATTCTTTCACTGACATCAACTTCTGTCTCAAATTCTGCATCCTCTGAAACAAATTTATTTGATAATTCCTGGGTATAAAATTGGATTTCATTTTTGCAACCATTCTGTCCTAGATCTTGATTTTTTGTTTGCCCTTGCAACGTCTGTCAGCTTGCAGTTCATCCCACCATAGTGTTACATGCCCTTTAAGTTTAGTAGTGGCATGCCTGACTTTCTTGTCTTCCTCGACATCCTCATAGTTGAAGTGTTTGTCTAGAGCTCTAATCTAGTCTAGAATCTCTTCAACGTCTAGGTTGCCTTCGTACATTGGAATGTCCATTGTTTCCCTAGCACCTATCCTTGCAACAACTCTGAATAGGCATTCTTCTGCAACATCTTCGACTACAAATTCTTCTCCTTTGTTTCCAGCTTCATTTTCACTTTCATCTTCACTGAGATATCCAACGTCAACTGTTCGCCACTGTGTTGTCTCCATAACATCAAGTTTGGCACGTAATTCACACATTTCTCTTTCCACTGCTGGATCAGGTATGGGCCTTTCTCTTCTTCTTGGCAGCATGGCTGTAAAATTCATCTTTTCCTCTCTGCTGTAGAAAGCAAAGAATTTGTTCTATACTCTGATACCACAACTGGTGCAGACCTCCTACCCTTATGCCGAGATCCGCACAGGATCTTCTCTAAACCACGACAAGGGTTAACTGAACTCCTTGTTTAAGCTCGAAAAGAATTTTGGGTCTCGTGAGTTGGGAACTTCAAATGTAATTCCACAACTCTTAGCAATAGCCGAAACAAAAAATTTTGATGGGTTTAAGGTGTAATCCCCTTCTTCAGCGCCTTTTCCAATATGACCACAACCAAGACTTATGGAAGCACCTTTCACAACTCACGACTTCATGAGTTGGAGCGCCAACTTCTTGTGCTCTTCCCTTACAAATCCCAGAAACACGATATGTCAATGAAGTTTGACTCCACCTAAAGAGACGGGTGCATGCCACCTGTCACCTCTATTTACTCTACTTACAGAGTGGGTCCTTTCCACCTGTTCACACGAGTCTTTGGCTTTCACAACTTGAGAGAACAGTGAACAGTCGTTCCTCTCCGTCTACAAATCCTCGACTCTGAAATTGTGCCTTTGAATAGATCGACAATTGTGTGCCTCCCTAGATCCAATGACCCTCATTGTATCGGGATTTTTCCAATCGGAAATCCGCAACACTCAACCCAAACCCCTGGTCACTCCATTCTCTGAACTTTGATATATGAATTCTCATATGACATCAATGGCCTTCGTTGATCGAGATCTGACGGTCACTATCCTTCCTGAGCTTAAGAGTGTTGAAAGATACTCAGTCTTAATCCTTCTGTTGTTCCACAAGATCCAATAGCTCACGAAACTTTGGCACTTCCTCCTGAAGCGATTCCACCATCCATTTTTAGCTCCACGAGGACATCTTGCCAAATTATGTGGCATTCTCCCTCTTGAACTTGATTTCTGTCAAATGATTTCGACCTCTGCCTCCCTTTGAACACTTCATAGGTTCTATCCCTTCTAGGCTTTCGCTTGTGAACTCAAGGCTTCCAGAAGGGTCCCCGCATGCACTCCTTGCGGAAAATCTTCAAATAACCTTAGGTTATTTGGGTCTTCAGCTCTTTGCACTCCTTGCAACAGAGAATTTTTCAACTCCTTTGTGATTTTGAAAGAATTTGTTCCCTTCTCCCAACCTATGTACACTTTGTATGGCTCTGTGCTTTGCTAGCACTCTTACCTGTAAAGACACAATTTGAATATCCTCTGAGAGTTTTGAGATGAAACTCAGAGCCTGGTCAATGCACTCCTTGTGGAACCTCCACTGCACTCTTTGCAGGAGTTCTCAGAAAGAGAAACAACTGAAACTCATTCTCCCCTTATCCAGAATTCAAACATCCAACATAGAGTTCTAGAGCACACACACACATAGAATTGAAAAAAATGCATACAGAGAACGTAAACAAGCCTGCAACATACCATTTAACAGGTGGTTCCAAAAACCATAACAAACACATAGATTGGAATCAAAGATTTGTTCTATTAATTCCAGTGCTCCTGTACATGGCGAATAACAACTAGAAATGCATAAATTTCTTTGTTCTCCTATATTCTTCTCTGCATCTCTACAACATATGAATTCAGAATTATGTTACAATGATACAAGGGTTGAGGGTGTCTATCATCTATTTTCCCTCCTATGCTCCTAAACTATCTAATCTATCATTTAAATCTACCTACTTGCATTAAACACACATAAATGCCTATTACATCTAGCGAATAGGAACATATGATCCAAAATCAGTTTGGATATTCAATACATACATGCTAATGCACTTTCCTCCCATCCATTACATTAATGTTTCAGATTTTTAAATTCACAACGTTTTCACAAAAACGTATTTAATTTCATTTGCACGTCCATCTGTCTCCTTGGTTTTAGGCATGCACGACCCCCAAAAAGAAGCACCAGGAACCCATGCATAACCAGAGAAGCAACTCATCTCTAGATCCAGTCATCATTGAGATCAACACTCATCCTAATCCGTCCTCAACACCCTCACAATAAATCCCTATATACTCACCTATTCAGGACTTCGATGTGATAATGGATGAATACATGGGATATATAGATCCGGGAGAGCTAGATATTCTAGGTCTAAAGGATGTATGCAAGAAGAAATCATTCCATATGATAGCCCCAAAGTAGATCCATCTACTCAAATAAGTTCTCAACAAATGAAAAATGCGATCCAGGATAGGAATTCAGAACAACCCCCCAAATGATCCAAAAAAGCATTCAAATATCTCAAAAAACGAGGATGCAAAACAAATCTACAATGCATCACCACTTTGGGATTTAGATTAGTCAAGTCAAGTAAATATGCTCAGTTCACACAGTTCTTCCCCGCCAACCCTCAAGGCTCTCAATGAAGGTCATCTCTTGGAATGTTAGGGGCATCAATGGTCTCAGTAAGGACATAATTCTTCGTAGGAAGATATTCCAGGAAAAACGCACAATGCACTTGTTCTAAGAAACCAAAAGAAATAGTGATAATATTCAAGCGTTGTTATCACTTCTTTGAAAAGACAACAACTCCATTATAGATGATGTGGATAGGGATTCAGGCGGTCTTGTGATTGCATATAACCCTTCATAAATTATTCTCAACGAATTCACCACTACTCGAAACTGTATTTCATCCTATTTTAATCCCATAGGCACTGGTGTGCATGGATTCATTATAATGTTTATGGTTCTCAATCTTCAGATCAAAAGATCAATCTTTTGAACTTCCTGGATTGGTATATACAAGAGCATCCCAAACAAAATTCTATCATTGGAGGCAATTTCAATCTCATCACCAATCTCCGAGAAAAAAAAGTAGGCCGTCGCTTTCTCTCACTGGAAGATGTCAGGTTCAAGAACTTCATCGAGGGTAAAGAGATAGGGGATTTGGAAACCACCAATGGAATCTACACTTGGAATAACAGACGAGGAGGATCCTCTGACATAGCCTCACGCCTGGACATATTTCTAGTCTTCGAAGAAATTGAAACAACAGGGGTAGAACTCTCCACCACCATCTCCCCTTCTTCAAGATCAAACCATTGTCCTATTTGCATGCACTGGCACCAAAACGGTAAAAATTGTTTTCTCGCCTTTAGATTTGAAATTTTATGGTTAACTCACCCAGAATTTATGTTAATGATAAAAAAAATTGGTGGTCTTCAACCCATCCATTGGGCTTCTCCAAAATGTATAGATTCTAGCGAAAAGTAATTTTTTTTTAAAAGCATCTGAGAATTTCGAAAAAATCTACCTTTGGGAACATTTTCTCTACCAAAAAAACTTGGAGTAGGAAATGGAATCTCTTCAGCTGCAAATCATCAATGATGGGCGCTCAAAGGCATTGTCCAACAAGGAAGTGGAGCTTCAATCTAAAATAGATGATTGATGCATGCAGGAATAAATATTATGGAAACAAAAATCGAGAATCTCTTGGCTAAAATAAGGAGAGACTAACACCTCCTTATTCCATCACTCCACTGTCCAACACAGAATTCATAATAGAATCTCGTGCGTAAAAAAAAAAGATGGATCTATACTAGAAACTCACAAATACATTGAAAAAGAGATAGACTCCTATTATGAAGATCTCCTCTCAGAGGAGAACCTGTCTAGGGGAGAAGTCATCCAACAAGTAGCCAAACACATCCCCCGCTTGGTCACTGATCATCACAGTGCAAATTTAATGTGCCCAATAACTTTAGAGGATGTTGAACATGTGGTCACCCAAATGAAGGAAGGTACTTCCCCCGGGACAGATGGTTTTACGATCAAATTTTTCTATGCTTGTTGGGACCTGCTAAAGTTTTAGGTGTTGGAGATCGTGGAGGAATCCCATATAAAAAAATGTTTACTTCCATATCTCAACGCCACCTTTCTCACCTTGATTCCTAAACAAGAAAATTAATTTTCTCCAAGTAAGTACAAACATATACCTCTCTGCAATGTCATTTACAAAATTATTACAAAAGTCATAGCCAACAGGTTAAAACCTCTCCTCCCCCTTCTCATCTCCCTTGATCAAACAGTTATGTTGAGGGAAGAAAAATTATTGATGGCATCATTATGGATCATGAAGTTATCCACACCGTGTAAAACACCAAGAAACTAGACATACTTCTCAAGCTAGATCTCTCCAAATATTTCGATCGCCTAAGCTTGGAGTACATAGAAAAGATCCTCCTAGCCTTTGGCTTCAGCAGGGACTAGGTAAGTTGGATCCTCTCTCTCTCCTACCCATAGGTTTTTGTTATGTCTTGGTCAATGGATCTCCTTCCCCCACCTTATCCCCTTCCAGAGGTAATTGTTAGGGAGACCCCATCTCCCCCTTCCTTTTCATCCTCATGGTTGAAGTTTTACGGCGTATGCTAAATCATGCTTGCTAAATTGGCTCCCTAAAAAGCCTACGTCTTCACAACATTAAACCCTTGACCCACCAATATTTTTTTTATGAAAACTTTCTCATGTCCCACCCCTCAATTCAAGAATTTCACACCTTATTGGGAATACTCAACACTTTTTACAATGCCTCTGGAGCCTCTATCAATCTAGAAAAATCTCTCATCTTCTTTTTCAAYACTCCCCMCACTACTCAATGTAACATTTCTAGGACTCTGGGTTTTTCCACCTCCTCTCTTCCCTCCAATTACTTGGTTACCCCTATGATTTCCTCAGCCCTCAAACACTCCACCTAGCAGGAAATTATTGACAATTTGACCCAAAATATCTCTTCCTGGACTTTTCGAACCCTAAGTCTAGTTGGGCGTCTAGTTCTCATAAAGGTCATTTTGCAAGCAATGTATCTGTACCTCCTTTTTTTCCTTGTCACTCGGAAATGAGTTCTGAAATCCACCCAAAAGATCCAATGCACTTTCCTCTGGAGTGGTGATAATAACACTAAAAAATGGGCTCTGGTAAAATGGGACAAAATATGCTTGCCAAAACACATGGGAGGTTTAGGCTTAAGGGAACCAATCAAGAACAATGAAACTCTTAGTGAAAAAACCTAGTGGAATTTGGTTTCTAACAGCTCCAGTCTATGGGCTCAACTCTAGCACAAAAATATCCACCTAATTGGGATCTCCATAAATTGATCTGTTTCACTCCAAATTATCAAGGTTCTCTCATTTGGAACTCAACAAAACTCCAGTGTCATATCATTCAACAACACATATTTTGGGAAATCAAGGACAAAGACCATGCCAACTTCTGGACAGACTCTTGGAAACAACTCCTGATTCTTGAAAGATAGTACAATATTTTTCCACAAGGAAACACAAAGGTCAAGGATTTCTGGCAAACAACAAATCAACAAAATTTCAGTAATTGGCAACTCCTTCAAGGCCATTTTCTATATCTTCCAACACAAACTAGAACAATCATCGAACAAGATCTACATAATCACAGATTTCACATCTGCCAGGAACAAGACGGGCTCAGATGGGGGTATTGTCGAAAACGTGTCTTTATAACTGAATAATCCTATCAACTTCTAATTCCCCCCCATCCAGATCCTTGGATACTTGTTGTTCCATAATTTGGTCTCTTAGAACATGGACGAAGATCTCAATCTTCCTCTGGCTAGTTGAGAACAGACGCATATTAACTTGGGACAACATTTTTAAAAGAGGCTTTTAAGGACCTTCTCACTATGCCCTCTATCTAAACCATGAGGAATACATATATCACCTCTTTAACAATTTCCCCACATCCTATCATTTATGGGAGAATGTAGTGATCTTTGCAAAAGATACGACCGATTTCATAGTAATGTTACCCAATCTCTAAAAACTTGGGATGACAATCCTTACCAGAATCCTATACTCAACCATATCTGGCAGTCGATCCCAGGCTTCATTTTCTGGAACATTTTGAAAAAGTGTAATCAGGGAAAACTCTTCCTCTAATGACATCCTTTGGGAAACCTACAGAAAACAGTTCTTGGAAACTATTCATCTCCACCCCTGGTCTAACCAAGACTTTAAAGTGTTGCAAAATGAAGCAACAATACTTCAAATATGGGACATCACCCCTTATCCTATGCGGGCCCTTCCCCAACCCTATATTCCCACACGAGGTCTCCCTCTATTCTGTATCGTTGGGGCCACCCTCCCCTCAGTTTATTCAAACTCAATTTTGATGGAGCTTGCAAAGATAATCTTGGCCCCGCTGGTTTTGGAGGGTTTTTCATAGACAAATCTGGTGCAATTATTCAAATATTCTATGGAGCTATGGAATATGAAAAAAACAATGCAACATAACTCTTAGGTCTTCTCCAAGGTATCCAAATTTCCTATCAAAGACATCTCTTCCCTCTTATGGTTGAAGGTGACTCTCAAATCATCATCTCCATGGAAATTCGTCTACAAAATCGATCTCAAAGAGAAAAAAAATCTCCCATCTTGAGACTAGACAAGGACTTCATCATCTGGCTCAACTTCTAGATTCTAGGGACTCCATTTATTTCCACCATGTCCATTGAAAATCCAACTCCCTGGTGGACATAATTGCAAATGAAGGAATCATGGATAACTCTGATCTTCAGGACTATCCCCTCGATGAGCTTCCAAATCACTCTCTCAGATGAGACTGTATTGAAATCTTTCTCAAGGAATATCCAAACCTAGATGTGGTTATCTCCACGTTGAAAAAATCATGA